>JAMQGT020013775.1:0-12777 GCA_024447675.2 Pterophyllum scalare | reverse complement strand
TTTTAAGGATCTTCTGGTGGACCTTACTGTGTCAGGCAGCTCCTATTTAAGTGATGTCTTGATTGAGAACAGGTGTGGCAATAATCAGGCCTGGGTGTGGCTCAGAAATTGAACTCAGGTGTGAAAAACCACAGTTATGTTTTAAGAAGGGGGGCAATCACTTTTTCACACAGGGCCATGATGGTTTGGATTTTTTTTTCACCTTTAATAATAAACACCTTCATTTACAAATTGCATTTTGTGTTTACTTGTGTTGTCCTTGACTATTGTTTAAATTGGTTTGATGTTCCGAAACACTTAAGTGTGACAAACATGCAAAAAAACAGGAAATGAGGAAGGGGGCAAACACTTTTTCACACCAGTGTATTCAAAGTGACTGAGATGAGTATTTAACTCAGTCTTCCACTCATCTCCTTCCTTTAAGTGAACCAGATGATAGGCATTTTGTAAATCCAGTTTTGAAAACATGGTGGCTCCCTGTTTAAAGGGTGATGTCAAACAGTGAGGTCAGAGGTAAGGGATACTTGTTTTTAATGGTGATGTCATTCAAACATGGAAAGTTGCATGGACGGAGGGTTTGGTCCTTCTCCATTAAAAAATAAATAAATAAATACTCCAAGGGGATAAGATGATGGTTGTATGATTCCTGCCCCCAGGAAGTCAGTGATGTATTTCACCATTGATTCTCTTTTAGGTTTGGTTAGTCCATAAAGTCTACTGGTAATTACCAGTAATAATATTTTTATTTAAATAGCACCAAATCAAATGGAGGTATAATTTACAGGTTTACCAGAAGACCCTGGGTCTTGCTTTTTACTTTCACTTGCTGTTGTAGCGATTGAAAAGAGAAACTCCGTGGCTACTAAAGACTTGACTACTGGTGCGACCCCTAAACACAGTTATGCAGCAATGAGTCCAGAATAAACGGGACAAGAGGTCAGTTTCAGCGTATTAAAGGGTTTTTCCTTATTAAAAGAATTTGTCAAAGTTAAACATAAACAAAGTGTAGGAGCGTTTCCAATAAACCAAGTACAAAAAAAAGGAGTCTATGGCTGACGCGTGTTCCAATGTCCAAGAAAGAAAAAGAAATGTCTTCCACTTGAATTGCGTTCAAAATTTTATTTTACTTGTTGCATGAACATTCCAAACCCAATAATCCACTACAAACTTGTGTACACGGTCAGAAAACCGTGCGACTCCACACCCTTCAGCCCACACTCCTCTCCTCCACCACACTGGTTCCCATGCTGCAACTGCACTTATACAATTAAAGTAGCAGGCGCCCTTTTTAGCTTCTAATTACAAAAACTACCTTAGGTTATAAACATAACAAACATAACACAAATTTTCAATTATTAATCTTGAAATTATCAATTATGCAAATTATAAGCATCCAAAAAGTTATTAGTCAAACATGAACTTAATATTAACTTCAAAATACAAAGCAGAGATCTGGCACCTACATTACTGGCCCCTAATTGTTCTAATAATGTATTGACTTAGAACAATTACCACATTTCTATTAACTTTACCACACATATAAACCCAGTTTGTTCATGTGGATGCATTCAGTGTTCTACCACATAACAATTTTGCTGTTCACATGCACATTGAATGTCCAATACTTTGTAAATCAGCTTTACAAAGGATATTAAGTCCGCTGTCTGTTTACTTCCAAAGGAGGATGAAGAGAAAGAGTAGAAAGAAGGAGAGAAATAAAGAAGAAAAGAGCCAGAGGTTACTAGCACATGGCTCATCGTAGGGGCTTAGTCTTTACCACTTGCCCATTCAGATTCTACAAGCAGACAAATCTTCGTGATGGGTCTTTCCAAGACATTAGTCTTTGTCTTTATTCGGACTCTTCAGACAAGACCTTTCTTGTCTGGAACTGCTTCAATGATCTTTCCCATGATCCATGAGTTTCTTGGAGCACAGTCGTCCACAAGAAGAACAATGTCTCCTTCTGCAAAGTTTCTTGCTGCTGTGGCCCATCACTGACGTTCCTGGAGTTGAGGTAGATATTCTTTAATCCATCTCTTCCAAAATAAATTGGACATATATTGGACCTGTTTCCATCTGCGTCGTGAATAAAGATCATTATGATCAAACAATCCTGGAGGCAATGATGGATTTGTTTTCAACAACAGGAGATGATTAGGTGTCAGAGCCTCCAAGTCGTTCGGGTCACTGGACGCTCTGGTGATTGGTCGGCTGTTGATGATCGACTCTGCCTCGCATAAGACTGTATGAAGGCATTCTTCATCCACAATTTGCTCTCTCATAATAGAATTCAGTACCTTTCTTACTGATTTGATCAATCTCTCCCAGGCTCCACCCTGATGTTAAGCAGTGGGAGTGTTGAATGTCCACTTGATTCCATGTTGGTGGAACAGATGATGAAATGGCGAGGTGTTCCAATCTGCAATGGCTCCCTTTAGCTCACGATTGGCGGCCACAAAATTCGTCCCATTATCCGTGCAAATCTCCTTCACTTGTCCTCTCCGTGCTATGAAACGCCGGATTACGTTTATGCAGAAACTCCAAAGTAAGGCTTTAAGCTTTGTGAACCATGCCACTGTTCTTTTCAACTTCATCCATGATGAGAAGTAGCTTACCAGCCTCTTGAATGGATCACTATTTTCTTCCACTTCTATCCTGTTTACTGTGACTCCTTTGATTTCGGGATCATCCAAAGTGACTTCTACATTGTTCAATGGAGTATTGGGCCAAAACTCTACTGGACTGCAAAGAAAATCTGGCCCAGACACCCAAGTCGTGTTCCTCATAAATTCATCCACTCTTTGCCCTCTCGAGGCGCAATCAGCTGGATTTTTGTCTGTGCTGACATGTCTCCATTGATCCATATCAGAGCCTTTCAGGATAGCGGAAACTCTGTTTGCCACAAATGTACGAAAACGTGTGGTCTCATTCTGGAGGTACTTGAGCACCACTGTACTGTCCGTCCAAAACATTGACTCTGCAAGATTCAGCTGTAGCTCTCTTCTCAGGATACCATCCATCTTAACTGCTACTGTAGCCGCAGTCAATTCCAGACGGGGTATGGTAGGAGGCCTGAGAGGCGCCACTCTGGACTTGCCCATCATGAATGCACAGTGTGTCTCGTTGGTTTCATTACGCAGGAGAAGGTAGCTGACTGATCCATAGGCATCCTCGCTCGCATCTGCGAAATGGTGTAATTGCGCAAATACGCAACTTCCAAACTCTTTTGGCTTGAAGCATCTTGTTACTGAGAAATGTTCCAAAGCAGGAAGGCTAGTTAACCAGCTTAACCATCGCTTCTTCATGTTCTCAGGTAAGTTGTCGTCCCATCCAATCTTCAGTCTGCACAATTCCTGCAGGATAGCCTTTGCTGGCAAAATCACAGGTGCCAAAATACCTAATGGATCATAAACTGACCCAATGACAGAAAGAAGGCCTCTTCTTGTGAATGGGCGATCTCTGATGGTGATCTTAAACTTGAATGTGTCTGACTCAACACACCAATTGAGACCCAGGGCCCTTTCCAGTGGAAGTTTGTCATGATCTAGGTCCAGGGTTTTCATTTCAGCTGCCAGTTCAGATCTTGGGATTGAGTCGAGCACCTTCCGTCAGTTGCTCACCCACTTGTTGAGACGGAAGCCTCCATTGGCACAGATTTTTGTGAGATCCTGACACATTGATATAGCTGCCTCCTCGGTAGTGACAGACTTGAGACAGTCATCAACGTAAAAATTCTGCAAGACTGTTTGAACAACTTCATCTCTGAATTGTCCACTTTGATCTTCAGCGCACTTTCTCAAAGCGAAACTGGCACAACTGGGTGAGGACGTGGCCCCAGACAAGTGCACAGTCATCTTGTGCTCGGTCAGTGCTTGACTGCAGTCACCACCTGTCCACCAGAGGAACCTGAGTAAGTCTGAGTCATCATCAGGCACCCTAACTTGGTGGAACATTGCCTCCACGTCTGCCATAATGGTGACAGGTTCTTGTCTGAACCGGATAACCACGCCGGTCAAACTGCTGGTTAAGTCTGGACCCTGAAGAAGTTGATTATTCAGGGATGTGCCCTGATAGGATGCTGCACAGTCAAACACGACTCTTAATTTCTGTTTCACAGGGTGGTATACAGCATGGTGTGGTATGTACCACACCTTCCCTTCCTTGTGTGTCAGTTCATCATTCGACAACTGCACTGCATAGCCCTTCTTAATAAGGTCCTCCATGAAGTCTGTGTAGTCTTGTCGGAAGCAGTCATTCCTGAGCAGTTTACGCCTTAAGCTATGTGCTCGCTGCTCTGCAATTTGGCGATTATTTGGCATGCTGACCAATCTGTTCTTCAGAGGTAGACATATAGTGTAGTGGCCATCAATCAGTTTAGCAGATTCCATAACCATATCCATAAACTGATGGTCCTCTCTTGACATCTCCACTTCATCATATTTTCCTCCCTCTGGAAAATCCACTTTGAACTGTTGAAGCCACAGGTTCTCTAAACTGCTCACTGAGATGCGATTTACCATGGCCTCAGCTGGTTTCTTCTTATCTCCATGACCGCAGGTTTCTCTCAAAGGTCCATTCACGGTCCAACCTAGCTTGGTTTTTACAGCGTAAGGTCCATTACCAACACTGCTCACCACCTCCCATGGCTCCATAGCCTTTGGTACATTTGCTCCAATAAGCAATCCAATGTCAGACTCAATTTGAGGCAGATTAATTTTGTTAAGATAAGGCCACCTTTCCAGATCTTTCTGTTTTGGTATGTTTTCTTTTCCTACAGGTATCACTCTTTGTGTGAAAACATCTGGAAGATCAATGTACTCATCACCAGATAAACTACTGACCTCCAAGCCTGCTACCACATAAGTACAGACAGACTTCTCTTCATTCATGGTTCTCAGTATTATGTCGGTTTTCCTTCCACTGAGCTTCAATTTGTCCATTAATGCCTCTGTGCAGAATGTGGCTGAGCTTCCTGGGTCTAAGAAGGCATAAGTCTGCACCACCATGCTTCCCTTCTTGGCTTTGACCCGGACAGGCACTATTGCAAGTGTGCAGTCATCTTCCCCGGCCCCAGTTGGCCCACAACCCTCAGAGTCTGCAGAAACAAAGGCACTAAAAATTGTTTGACTCTCACTATTTTTAGTCTTCTTCTCTGTATCAGCAACTGTTTCCCATTTCTTAATATGCAACAGTGTAGGATGTGTTAAAGAGCACACCTGACAGCTCACTTTTGCTTTACAAATTTTGCTCATGTGCCCTTGCTTCAAGCAGCTAAAGCACAGTCCTTTGCCTTTCAAGAATTCCAGTTTTTCATTGTGCTGCTTCCCTTTAAGCTTACCACACACATCTATGATGTGCTCACCATTGCAGAACAGACACGTCTGTGTTTTCAATTTCACAGAACTCGTTCCTTCCATTGGCTTTGTGCCTTTCTCCTGTTTGTCCAATTGTGTGGCACTTGTGGTGAATGACCTCTTCATTATGACCCTTTTTTGATCCTTGTTGTTTTGTTTAATTGTAGTTGCTTTAACAATTGCGATATCCCTTAAGTCACCAAATACTGGGTGAAGTACAATTTTGGCTTGTTTATTAATGAACTCCACCAAATCCTTAAACTTGACTTGTCTGTCACTTTGCTCTTGCATACCACACACAACACTTCTCCACCTTTCGCGTAACTTGTATGGAAGCTTTGCTATGATGGCTTTCAAGTTTGCAACATTGTTAAGCTCCTCCATGTAACTTATTTCAGCCATGGTGTTAGAACAAGCTGTCAAAAAGAGTGAGAATGCGTTTAAAGCATCTGCATCCTCTGGCTTGATAGGTGCCCAGCTCAAGACCTTGTTCATGTAGGCAACTGCAATTTTGTAGTCATTCCCAAAACGGTCTTTGAGCAGCTGTTTGGCCCTTTGGTAGCCTGCATCTGGCTTCATATGGAGGCAACTCTTTATTAGCTCCTTAGGCTGTCCACTAGTGAACTGCTCTAGGAAATAGAGACGATCCTTAGGGCTTTCAGTGCGGGATTCTACTCCATGCTCAAAGGCACTGACAAATGTCTTGTAATCTAGAGGATCACCACTAAAGGTAGGGATGTCTAAAGGTGGCAATGTCATCATTCTCTGCTGCTTCACCATCAGCTCCGTTATATTGTTCTGTCGTGTCACGACACTGCATAGTGTTTCAACTGTGTGATCACCTGCTGCAAAATTCACTCTAGACTGTTGTGCATGAGTAGTTTGAAAAGGCATGAATTCCCCATGTTCATTTTCTGTATCAGTGACTGGTGTTTGACTTACAGGCAGTGGTATGAATCCAGAATCAATAGTCATCACGTGGACAGGGCTCACTTGTGATGAATGCTCATTCTCAAAAACTTCTATAACTCTTAATTTAGCATCAGAGGCAGCAATAGCAGTTTGCAGATCTAGCTGTTCTCTTTTTGCTTTCAGTTCAGCTTCCTGACGCTCTAGATCTTGTTTTTCCTTGAGAGCTGTAGCTTGTGCTAGCAATGCAGCTCTCTCCATTTCAGCTTTGAGGCGTGCTGAGGAAGCAGTAGACACCTTGCTTCCTGCAGCTGACCCATGCCGTTTGCTCTTGTTGCTTGTAGCAGCAGATGCCACAGATACGCTATCAGAAGGCTGGATGTCTGCATCATACTGTCTAGCCTGTTCTGCACGCTCCTCAGCTGCTTTAATCCACATCTCCACGTGTTGAATAAAACCACAGATATGGCTTGCATTAGGTTCATACCAAGAACTTTGATCTTTCTCAAATTCTTCCTCAAGCATTAACTGTTTCAAGTTATCATTTATCTTGCGCAATTCTCCAAACAAATCTTGATAATCCAAACGCAATTTCTGTTTAACTGTGTTCACGTTAGCATCATCATCCATTAGCCGTTCAAGCTGATTAGCTTGGCTAGTTAGCTGGCCTAGCTTAGCCTTCCTAGATTGAGTTAGCCTGTGCAGCTTTTCCTTGACAGCCTTTTCTGTCATTTTTGGTTGCCTTTTTTCACAAGCTAGTTCTTCGTCACTCTTGTCCATTATGGCGAATGTAAACGATTAGCCAAGCAAAATTTTCACTGCTTACCGTGGTTCCCAGTGAGCAATTACCCTCAATCCACCTTATGCAGGACATTCCATGCTAACATGATTCCTCCATCCAGTCCAATCAGTTCCAAAAGCCTCGTATCCATTCCAGTATTCCCTTTTACATGGAGCAAGAGGTTTTCTGACTAAAGATGTAGGAGCGTTTCCAATAAACCAAGTACAAAAAAAAGGAGTCTATGGCTGACGCGTGCTCCAATGTCCAAGAAAGAAAAAGAAATGCCTTCCACTTGAATTGCGTTCAAAATTTTATTTTACTTGTTGCATGAACATTCCAAACCCAATAATCCACTACAAACTTGCGTACACGGTCAGAAAACCGTGCGACTCCACACCCTTCAGCCCACACTCCTCCTCTCCTCCACCACACTGGTTCCCATGCTGCAACTGCACTTATACAATTAAAGTGGCAGGTGCCCTTTTTTAGCTTCTAATTACAAAAACTACCTTAGGTTATAAACATAACAAACATAACACAAATTTTCAATTATTAATCTTGAAATGATCAATTATGCAAATTATAAGCATCCAAAAAGTTATTAGTCAAACATGAACTTAATATTAACTTCAAAATACAAAGCAGAGATCTGGCACCTACACAAAGAAAACCTCACAGAGGCACTAGCAACTTACAAATACTTGCAGTGGTGTACCATATGAGGCAAGCAGCAATCACCTGAGAACATCAACTCAGTCTCACCAACAGGAGTCTTAAAAGGTGCCTTAACCCTAACCCTAACCCCTAACCCTCAGATTAACTGGACTAAAGGGGGGGAGCACCACAGCAACAACAATACTACATCCTGACATTAAGACCAATCCACTACAAATAAAATCCCACAAGGATACTTATCGCATGCACCTCACTAAGACTAATCGGCACACTGCAAACACTACTATGCACAACAAATCAGTACGCAAACACCTTTAAAAGATCAGCTTCCTACCAGTTAGTAGCCTCCACTCAGGGATAGCACATTGCCCAACAGTACTGCACCACAGCCGTTCACCTAATAACACACATTGATAAAATACACTAAAAAATGGCCCAAATTCAGCTAAAATTCTACTGGAGGGGAGCAATGGTAGGATAGAGGACAAGAAAGACAAAAAGGAACAGTGACACGCGAACCTGGGTCAGCTGTCCTATGGAAGACACACTCTGGTTACATAACAGTGTATCTATGTAACGCCATTTATTTCTTGTCCTGTGCTCCTGTGCTGTGCCCAGCATTTTTGTGTTTGTTGTTTAATGTACTGCTTGTTTTGTTAAGCTCCTGGCTAATGTTTAGGTGCTTCTGATATCTTCTCTCTGTGCTTTATGTTTACCCTCTGTCCTCATGTCAAGTTCTTGTGTCTTGGTCCGCATTCCACGTCCTGCTGATTCAGACAACAACAGAATAAAAATCAATAACTTGAATTTAATCAGCCAAAATCACACAGGGTACAGACCGGTCTGGGCGAGACTTTAAACCTATCTGAGCTAATACAGAAGCTGGTTCAGGGCATGAAGTCTGAACCCCTCTCTAGCTGGACCCAGACATATAATTTTTGTTATCTCATTTTATTACATCATTGAAAGTATCTGAAATATGCAAGGGTGGTTCAAGCTGGTTCAGGCTGGTTCCCAACAGCTGGTGGTTCTGGGGGACTTTGGATGTTCCCCTTATCCTTCTGTTTGTCTCCTCAGGCGCCCAAGCCGGCCTTTGCCACTCTGGCCAGCAGATTTCTGGAATCTGTTAGACACCAAAGCCCTAGCCTGTCCTTGCTACTGAACCAAACAAAATGTACTTCTCCTCTAGTGATTAGCAACACTTGCTTCATTTCTCTCATTTAAAACAGTTTAATACATTCAATCAGGAAAGACAGAAATGCATAAAATGATCATATTTGTGATTTTCATAAAATTACTTCCTTTAGCAGAAACATCCAAAGAAGAGCTTTGGATGACCTTCAAGAAGCCTGGAGAACTGTTCCTGAAGACTACTTCAGAAATGACAGAAGGCTGCCTCAGAGAGCTCAGACTGTGCTGAAGAATAAAGGAGGTCACACCAAATCCTGGCTTTCAGGCTCCATTTTGAACCTTCTAAACTGCATTCATGTATGTTTCAATAAATGACTGCACCTATTTCCTGTAAAATAAAAAGAAATTATAGATTTTGGAGCACTGAGCCACCAAATTAAAGTGAATTAGACCAGTTCTAACTTTATGGACGTGGGGGCAGGGAAACGGTCTGGGTGATGGGACTGAGAGCAAAGGTCATGGTGCTTTCCGGAAAATGGGGCGTTCAAAAACCACCAATAAAAGCCAGCTTAGAACACTTTATGAATTATGTAAATTTAAGGTTTTCCAAGTTGACATTCAGTTTTTGGTGGTTTATTTTTTGGTGCTGGAACCGCGAGTTTCTCCCGAGTAGAGTCCACGCTCTCATTATTGCCCCAAATTAACGAGAATGGTCTGAGTGTCAAAGTGTCGGAGTTTTCCTGAATGCATCCAAAAGCTTTCTGCCCGACTTTTAACAGTCGTGTTTGCGCAGAAATTTCCACAGACACAGAGATGGGGGTGGGCGGAGCTTCTTGGCTGTGTTTTATTTCACACCTGATCACTGAGAGGTGAAAAAGTTTCACCGTTATTTGCATCACAGAGCAAATCAACAAGCATTAAAACGGGAAAAACGTGGTCAGTTAATACAAACTGGACTGTTGTTACTGCTGTTATACAGACTTTGTTTCCTCCAAAGAGGGCTCACCGAACCGCTGTCCTAATGGGCAGACTTAAACTGTGTGCCTATTACAACACAGAGATGCTGCCTCTTAAAACTGCCGCAGCGGTCCACGGTGGGGGTGGGGAGAGGGGGAGATTTCCTTCCACAGAAGAATCCTCTGTAATGCTCATGATAGTCTGGGCTCTCTGACTGTCTGCAGAGGTACTTTCTGCCCTTTAAATTACTGTAGCGTTTACCAGAGGTACGCAGTATTAATTTATTTTATCCAAAGGTGCGGACGCTTTCTCTTTGGAGCGCCACTTTCAGAGCGGACGATTTAAATTTACAGAAAAAGACAAAGTGGTTTGTTGCAGGCAGTCTACTACATTTTAAAATAATGCCAGTCTATAAATTATTTAAAACTGGTGACAGAACATCATGTAATTAGTGTGCTTATTTATTTACTCATCAGGTTAGAGTTATTCAGACCGAACATTAACGCCCTGTTCACTCTCTCCTACCTGTCAGCATAGCAGTTTTTGGACCTATAAATAAATAAATATTGGCACCAACTTTGGTTCTGCAATTTATCAAACATCACCTTATTTTATATCTGAACAGACCTCTTAAACACAGAAATGTAAGAACAAAGATTTTACCACATATATAAGTTGCCGCTTTCATAAAACGACCTCCTTCACAGTGAAGATACTCATAGTGATAAACATGAATCCACTTTTCGTTGATACACAGAATACTGACTTGTTTTCAAACGCACACCTCCAATATAATGACCGCTTTAATCTCAGCTTTCTTTTGGTTTTAATGTGCAGTTCCATTTACGTACAATTAGAACAGAGCCCTGCAATCAACAGCTGTATTTTATTGTTGCGCAAACCCCGCGCTCTGTCGGCCGTACCGCTTCCGCGATGTCCTGCGTCTGCTGTCAAATCCAATTTGCATAACAGTATTGACTAAATCGTGCTTCAAGGTGTGCCTTCTTGTAATTGTATACTGTACTGCCATTTGGTGAAACTAAAGAAAGGCTCATTTTTACTTGGTTTCTGGATGTCCGTTCATTTGACATGCTGGACACAAAACAAGGGATCAAAGGAGTTCAATTATTAAATTTAATTAACCATCTCAGGTTTTTGCACCTGCATGTTCGGTTTTGATCTCAAAGTAGCAATGTTCACCTAATCCAACATACAGTGTATCACAAAAGTGAGTCCACCCCTCACACTTCTGCAGATATTTAAGTATATCTTTTCATGGGACAACACTGACAAAATGACACTTTGACACAATGAAAAGTAGTCTGTGTGCAGCTTATATAACAGTGTAAATTTATTCTTCCCTCAAAATAACTCAATATACAGCCATTAATGTCTAAACCAGAGGCAACAAAAGTGAGTACACCCCTAAGAGACTACACCTGTAAATGACCAAATTGAGCACTGCTTGTCATTTCCCCTCCAAAATGTCATGTGACTCGTCAGTGTTACTAGGTCTCAGGTGTGCATAGGGAGCAGGTGTGTTCAGTTTTGTAGTACAGCTCTCACACTCTCTCATACTGGTCACTGAAAGCTCCAACATGGCACCTCATGGCAAAGAACTCTCTGAGGATCTTAAAAGATGAATTGTTGCTCTACATGAAGATGGCCAAGGCTACAAGAAGATTGCCAACACCCTGAAACTGAGCTGCAGCACAGTGGCCAAGATCATCCAGCGTTTTAAAAGAGCAGGGTCCACTCAGAACAGACCTCGCGTTGGTCGTCCAAAGAAGCTGAGTGCACGTGCTCAGCGTCACATCCAAATGCTGTCTCTGAAAGATAGACGCAGGAGTGCTGTCAGCATTGCTGCAGAGATTGAAGAGGTGGGGGGTCAGCCTGTCAGTGCTCAGACCATACGCCGCACACTACATCAAACTGGTCTGCATGGCTGTCACCCCAGAAGGAAGCCTCTTCTGAAGTCTGTACACAAGAAAGCCCACAAACAGTTTGCTGAAGACATGTCAACAAAGGACATGGATTACTGGAACCATGTCCTATGGTCTGAGGAGACCAAGATTCATTTGTTTGGTTCAGATGGTCTCAAGCATGCGTGGCGGCGATCAGGTGAGGAGTACAAAGATAAGTGTGTCATGCCTACAGTCGAGCATGGTGGTGGGAATGCCATGGTCTGGGGCTGCATGAGTGCAGCAGGTGTTGGGGAGTTACATTTCACTGAGGGACACATGAACTCCAATATGTACTGTGAAATAATGAAGCAGAGCATGATCCCCTCCCTCCGGAAACTGGGTCACAGGGCAGTGTTCCAGCATGATAATGACCCCAAACACACCTCTAAGACAACCACTGCTTTATTGAAGAGGCTGAGGGGAAAGGTGATGGACTGGCCAAGCATGTCTCCAGACCTAAACCCAATAGAACATCTTTGGGGCATCCTCAAGTGGAAGGTGGAGGAGCGCAAAGTCTCGAATATCCGCCAGCTCCGTGATGTCATCATGGAGGAGTGGAAAAGCATTCCAGTGGCAACCTGTGAAGCTCTGGTGAACTCCATGCCCAGGAGAGTTAAGGCAGTTCTGGAAAATAATGGTGGCCACACAAAATACTGACACTTCAGGAACTTTCACTAAGGGGTGTACTCACTTTTGTTGCTGCTGGTTTAGACATTAATGGCTGTATATTGAGTTATTTTGAGGGAAGAATAAATTTACACTGTTATATAAGCTGCACACAGACTACTTTTCATTGTGTCAAAGTGTCATTTTGTCAGTGTTGTCCCATGAAAAGATATACTTAAATATCTGCAGACATGTGAGGGGTGTACTCACTTTTGTGATACACTGAATTTCAACATGATAAGTCGGTATGTTCGAGTTCTGCGTTGGTCCTACATAAATAACTGAAAATACTTTCTGAACCTAACCTGACATGGGCATACCTGTCAAGTTTTGTATTTAA
>JAMQGT020013774.1:0-107899 GCA_024447675.2 Pterophyllum scalare | reverse complement strand
CCTGCAGACACTCTTCATGGTTAGCATTGTGGGCCTCACATGCTATCAGTGTGGACAACCAGGCATCATATGGTAGAAGTGGAACAGCAGTTTTATCTTCATTGAACATCTGGACTTGGCCTCCACAGACCAAGAGTCCAGAAACCCACCTCTCGGTATACCACCAGCCTGTTTAATACTGTCTCTGGAAAAGTGACACCTTCTTGGGCAGAAAGGAAGAGCTTCCTGAGGGCATCTTCACGTTCGTTTACTGACAGCACAGTTTTGATGCTTTTGATTTGATCTCTCCCACCATTCTTTAAAGTCAGCCACTTCTTGGCAGCTTTCCACACCCAGGCTGTGACATAATGAGTCTGGACAAGCTACTGAATTTTTCCACCTCTGTGAGGTCCTTGCACCAGCCAGCAGGTGCTTTAGTAGTTACACCCTCTTCTTGAGTTGCTTTCTCTACTTGTGAGGCCTGATGATGCTGGTCATTGTCCCACTGCTTCCCTTGAGCTCTAGTTACCACTGGCGTGAAAGCTTTTCTTTGCAATTTGTTTACCTTCTCTTTGGCATACGCTGCCACTTCACCAGCTGACATTCTGGGCCACTTCTCCACCGGCCACCTCAGGAACTCTGGTCCATTCTGCCATGTAGAATCCTCCTTTAACTCTTCAGGAGAGCCCCCTCTTGTGATGATGTCAGCAATGTTTAATTCCCCAGGATTCCACCACCAGTCATTCACTGATCCGGTCTTCTGGATTTTACCAACCCGGTTAGCAAAGAAGCTCTGGTGTCCATAGCTCTCCCTTTGGATTGCTCCTAGCACTGTTTGGCTGTCTACTAGATGAATCCACCACTCAACCTCCAATCTTCCGTGTTTCTCAAAATACTTTCTGAGTCTGGCAGCAAAGACTGCACCACAGATTTCAGCCTTAACCATATCTCCTTTCTGATCCAGTGGAGTGAGCTTGGCTTTAGATTCAACTAATCGGATTTCCACACCTTGCCTGGTGGACCATCTCAGGTACATCACAGCTCCATAGGTATTATCACTCCCATCTGAGGAGGTGATTCCCCAGGGTTTTCCCATCCAGCCGACTGGGGTGGGACTCCGATGGAACTTCATTTCTCCTAGTGCCACATATTCCTCAAAAAGTTTAATAGCCTCTGCTCTGAGGTTTTCTGATAGTGGCCGATCCCAGGTTCCACGTGTCAGCTTCCCACCACCTGTTTCTTGGAATGCTTTCCTCACAAGGATCGCCCCCTTCTGCTTGGCAGGTGTTACTAAGCCGATTGGGTCATAAAGTCCAGCTACTTGACTCAGTAGATCTCTTCTTGTCAATGGGTCAGGTGCTCTAAGTCTCACTTCATCTTTAAGGAGATCTTTGCCAACCCTCATCTTCTTTATCCTTTTGGAAAAGTTGATTGAGGTCATGATATAAAGTCTGTCACTTTCCACTTGGTATCCAACCCCTAGGGCTTTGTTGTCTTCATCGCTCATTTGGTTTGGGAGGATGACGGTTCTGTTTTGTGGCACACCTTCATGTCTTCCCAGGGTTTCTGCACTCTTCTGCCTCCCACTTTGCCCTGATCGGACCCAAGGTTTCAGGAAAAACCCACCAGCCTTTAAAATCTCCTTTACTCCTTCTGTGATAACATTCAGATTCTCCCGACTGTTATTGGAAGTGAGGATGTCATTCACATAACTGTCCTCCTCCAGGACCCTGCACTCTTCTTCTAGATGAGCAAAATCGGTCAGCTTAGCTGTCTCCCTCATTGCTACCTGTGCAATGCATCCAGCTGGTCTGTCGCCCATTTTGACACGAGTGATAACATGTTCTTTCATTTCTTGGTTAGGTCCAACCCTCCAGAGGAATCTATGAAGATGCGTCTCACGTTCTTCCAGCCACACTGAATTATACATCTTTTTGATGTCTCCCAGGGCTGCATATACCCCTCTCCTAAACCTTAGCAGTACAGCCCTTATGGGATTAAGTACATCAGGCCCTTTTAGAAGAAGATCATTCATAACTCAGACCTTTGAACCTCTGGCTGCTGTTGCACACCAGTCTGACAGGTGTCGTCACAGAATGTGGGTTGGGTGCCACCAGATGGCTCACATACCACACAGGCCCATCCCAGTTACCCTTGATGCTTTCAGTTAATTCCATGGCTGCACCTCGTTCAACCATCTCATGGACCTGGGCTGTGTATGCAACTTTCAATTTTGGTTCCTTCTCCAGCTGTTTCTCTGTTCTCAGGAATGTGGCCTCTACTGCATTCTTATTGTTGGGGAGTGAGGAGGGATCTGCTGTCCAGGGATACTTTCCGTCCCAGTACAGAGAACTTATGTGAGAGCATCTTCTTATACATAGGTCAATCCTCCTTTTATAATTTCGAGCTCCTTCTCCTCTGCCAGAGTCATTTCTTTTCCTCCAGGTTGGCAATTTCCACACTGATACCCACCACACTTTGGCTTGCAGGCTGCACTCGATACTTTCCCACTTCCACCATTCAAGAAATTCGTGGTTTGATGGCAGTTGTCGACCTCCCACCTGTCACATTTCTCTGGTCTCTGATGATTTCTTCATACTTGAGTAGCAGCTGTGCTCATGGAGCGAGCAAAGTGGGTCTTTGACTCATGTGCCATCACCTCCACATCCTCAAAAAGCTCCGGGTGTGCTCCTCCCACTGTTTTCCCTAATGGACCTTCCCATAAAACAGAGGTCACCAACAATTATCTCTCTTTGGGGAGCAAGTCTTCCTTTTCTGTGGCTGATGAGGGGTTCAACCTCTTCTGGCCTCCTCAGTTCCTCCAGTTGGACCTCCGGGAAAAACTTCTGCAGGCTCTCAGGTTCAACGACTCTGTACACTTTGGCAATTTCATCCAGGCCATAGCATATAAGTTCATGAGCTACCAGTTCGCCATCAGATGTCTTAATCCTGACCTTGAGGAGGTATCGTTCAGTGCTGACATTCAGGGACATCCCACCCACACCATGCACAACTAAGGTCACCTTCTCACTGCGTAGCCTCAGTCTGTCGGCAGCCTTGTGTGTGATGCAGTTCGTGTCAGATGCAAGGTCAATCAAAGTGGCAATTTTCTGACCTGCATTGGCAGTGACCCACAGCATCATAGTTATAGGAAGTTCATGGAGTCTGTTTACCTAAAGCAGTTTGGTTTTTCTGAGTGTCTCTTGCTATCTCCTTTGTGAAATGCTTTTTTGCGTCTCTCTACCATCTCTGGAGAAAGCTCAGACAAAAAGTCCTCCTGTTCAGATGTCAGCTGAAATTTTCCTCTGATACTTTTCCCAATCTCCTCTTCACTTTCCTTCTTACTGTCACCTTTTTGGCAGAGAAAGTTATGATGATTGGAAGTGCCATCATCTTTTGCAGTCTTTATTTTTGCATAAGAAAGTGTCTCTGCAAAACCTCTCACCATCATGGCATCCAAGGCACCAACCACAAGCTCCCAGCTTTTTTTAATGCACCTCTCTTCTCATGGAGCTTTAGTGCCTTCAGATTTTTTTTGCAGAAGAAGATCTTATCAGCATGTCTACCTCACCACATATACTACCCACATCCTCCAGCACTTTTCATGTGGTTTTTGTAGAGGCATATTTTTCTCACTATTTCTTTCCAAGGATGATGATCTAGTTTTTCTGTCTTCTCAACCACTTTGAGCTGCTTGAGCCTCTCAAGAATCTCCTCCTGGTTTTTCAGGAACTTCAGCAGGACATCAAAGTGGTTATCTGATGTGACATTATTGCCTGGATCCACCATGATGATTAACCATTCTTTCTTTACGACATTCAGGTAACTTGCTCTCAATTGCTTTGATCACCAGTAGATTCTGTTATTGCACCAGAGTTTCCCAGGTCTGTGAGGTTGGCCAGAGCTTTCTCCACAGACTGTATCAGATCAATAACTTTTCTTGGCTGGTTGCCCTTCACAGGGAGGTAATTTTTGCAGTTCTTCTAGAATCTCAATAGTGATGGTCGATTTATTCCCATACCTGTTCTCCAGAACCCTGAAGATCTCTGCAGCTGTGCTGTAAGTTGACAATCTGAGGTCCTTCAGTATTTTGTGATCACAGACTATTGAGGAGTTGTATTTTTCTGATTTCAGCTCATCCAGATGGCTCTCCTTGTCTATTCACACTCTCGCAGACTTTCCTCCATCTATAATATTCTCTTTTGTTTCCACTGACGATGGGTAAGGCTGCTCGGTTTAATCCTCACAATAGGTGCTGCCGGGGTTAATGATGCTCCATTCCTTTCCACCTGGTCACTTCTGCAGACAGTGTGTCCTCTGTAATCCGCTGCGCCAAGACAAATTCAGCTTTTCTAAGCTCAAGTTTGCTGGCGATTTCTCTTCAGTTCTTTAATCCTTCCATCTAGGTCACCTCTCTCCTCACCAGGGATCCACCGCTCCCAGGATGACATGGCTGTACGAGCATCCTGCATCCTCTGCTTAAGGAAAGTTGGGTGCACCTCATAAGGCCTCAAGATGTCTACTTTCCACGGGTAGGTGAGTTGCCACATCGCAGCTTTGTTCTGCTTCCACGATTGCAACAGTGAGTTCGTATTGACCATACTTGGACCACAGGTTCTGTTGGACAGTCTCTTTAACTCTTTCAGCCTTGACTCAACATCATCTGCAGTCTTCTGAATGTCGCCCTCTAGGATCTCTCCAAGGACTGCATCTCCATCCTTATCCTTTTTGGTCTCAGCCAGTCAGTCCCAACCTGTAGTCATCATTGGCTTCAATAACCTTCTTGAAATAATCATGGAGCTTATTATATCCTTCTTTCAGCTCCGCTTCAACCATGGCGCTTGCCTCTTTATCCAGGAAATTGGCTTGTCTGGTGATGCTGGTCTTTGCAATGGTTTGCTCCTTTTTGAGCTGTTTTATGTTTTTGCCCACATCATCTTCAGCCATGTTTGACTGGACAGCTTCACCTCAGCGTCTACAGCTCCTTCAAATGACTGAAGCCTTTTATCTTCTCGTCCCCCGCTGAAAGACTGGTTTCAACTGTCGAGTTCTTTATCAAATTTCCCAGTTTCAGTGTCAGCCGTAACTCGAACCGGCTTGGATTCCACAGAGGACGCTGGCCAGCTCACTCGATGATAATTTCTTTATTTGTTCCAAACATGCATTTTAACATTTAAAGCAAATTAATGAGGTAGGTTGAAACCTATGGAAGAGAAACACAAATTCACATCAAAGTACTTCATGATAAACAAAAAAAACAACGTCATCATTATCTAACAACACACTTGTAATTAATATTTATACAAGAATGTTCATGATTTTATCCTTACTGTTTTAAAGATGTCAGAACTAAATCAAATCTATTTATTCAAAAGTTTTAAACCAGTGAGTTTCACATTAAAGCAAGCATGTATGTCAGTTACTTAACTGGCCCAAACAGCTTTCAACACAGTCAAATCAAGTGGAGCAATTATTCATTCAAAGGAGATTGTATAGATTATACTAAACATGCCACACTTTAAATCATGTTTCCAGAGTTCAGCAGTGAACAACAAAACAAATCCACACCTACCAGTGGCATCTCTGGGTCTCCTAGAACACTGACATACAGCTCTCCTCTCTGCTGCTACATTCTGCCATGATGGCTAGACAAAGAAACATGCACACCTGATTCAGGAGGGCTAAATCACTTCCTCATCTGCCTAGGCCTGAGGCCTGCAAGCTCATACCAAGCCATTCATTCAATTTCAAACTATAAGATAATACAAATTAACATGGATAAGTAGCAGAATAATTTTTTCCCTTATTATTTTAATACAACTTAACACCTCCCACTTGAGCTCCTGGTTACTTTACCCAAGGAGCTCACAGAAGTATTTTAAGTCCCTTCATTCAATTTCAAACTATAAGATAATACAAATTAACATGGATAAGTAGCCGAATATTTTTTTTCCTTATTATTTTAATACAACTTAACAATAAGGTTTAATGTGATGTTGGCCCACCTTTTGCAGTTATAATCACTTTCCAATAGGTTTAGGAGTGTGTTTATGGTAATTTTTGACCATTCTTCCAGAAGGGCATTTGTTAGGTCAGACACCAATGTTGGACAAGAAGGCCTGCTCAGAGTCTCTGTTGTAATTCATCCCAAAGGTGTTCTGTTGGGTTGATGTCAGGACTCTATGCAGGCCAGTCAAGTTCTTCCAAAGCAAACTTGCTTTATGGGCCTTGCTGGTGTGCACGGGTTATCCTCAAACTATTCCCACAATATTGGGAGCATGAACTATCCAAAATTTTTGTGGTATTCCAAACATTTGGAGTTTCTTTCACTGGAACAAAGGGGCTGAGCCCAAGTCCTGAAAAAAACAACCCCACACCATAATCCCCCCTCCACAAAACTTTACACTTGGCACAGTATAGTCAGACAAGTACTGTTCTCATGGCAACCACCAAACCCAGATTGATTCATTCTCCACACAGAGAAGCATGATTCGTTGGAAGACTCTGCAGAAAGTTGGTGACCTCTGCGCACTATGAGCCTCAGCATCTACTGTCCCTGCTCTATAGTTTTATGTGGCCTACCACTTCATGGCTGAGTTTCTGTCATTTCCAATCACTTCCACTTTGTTATAATACCACTAATGGTTGACTGTTTAATATTTAGTAGTGAGGAAATTTCATGAGTGGAGCGCAACTCATTGTTTCACAAATGGTTGTAGAAGCATGCCTAGGTGCTGGGTTGTATTCACCCCTGGCCATGGAAGTCATTGGAACACCTGAATTCAATGATTTGGATAGGTGATATAATAATTTTGGCAATATAGTGTATCTATTCAGGTAATTACATGGCAGCAACATAATGCATTTAGGCATATAGACATTGTCAAGTCAACCTACTGGAGTTCAGAATAGGAAAGAAAGTTGATTTAAGTGTCTTAGATAGACTGGTCTTAGTATTTCAGAAACTGACAATCTACTGGGATCACACACACACAATCTTTTCTAGTATTTACAGAGAATAGTCAGAAAAAGAGAAACTATCCAGAAAAGGGCAGTTCTCTGAGCAAAAATGCTTTGTTGATGATGGAGGTCAGAGGCAAATTGCCACACTGTTTTGAACTGAAAGGAAGGAAGGCAACAGTAAATCGAATAACCACTTATCACAACCAATATATGCAGAAGGCCATCACTGAATGCACAGCATGGTCAGCCTTGAAGCAGACAAGCTATATCAGTAAAGGACCAGGTGCCACTCCTCTAAGAACAGGAAACTGAGACTACAACTTGGATGGGCTCACCAAAACTGTCAAACAAATGCAAGACAGTTTTTGTTTGGTACTTGCCTTTTGTTATTCAGATTGTCTGTCTGTTTTGATATGAAGCAATAAAACAATCAACCATGAAGCCTTGACTCAAAATGTTTTGCTGCACCAAGTCCTGCATACTGGCAGTAAGAAAAAAGTGAGAGAAGAAGAAGAAGAAGGAAAAAAAAGTGAAGGCATGGAGAGAAGATAGATAGATAGATAGATAGATAGATAGATAGATAGATAGATAGATAGATAGATAGATAGATAGATAGATAGATAGATAGATAGATAGATAGATAGATAGATAGATAGATAGATATAGATAGATAGATAGATAGATAGATAGATAGATAGATATTAATCATTTTGAAACTAGAGCCCATGCCTTTTACCTACCTGGTGTAAAAGATAAAAACAAAAAAGACAAGGGCAAAAAAAGTGCTGCGAGAAGGGAAGGAGGGCATAACAATGCAATGATGCCCTTTTAGTATGTCTCAAATATGTCTTTTGTTCTTCCCAACCATTGCAAACACAGATCTGATAGTGTTGGATTAAATTACATTAGTTAATATTGAGGATTGCAATAAACTCCATCCAGGTTAAGCACCATATGTAATAATGTCATCAGGACAGAGGCAGGGAGGAAGAAAAGATTGTGCTGTGAGAGAGAGTGAAAGAGCACTGGTGGCACTTTAAAAGCAAAAGCTTAGCAACAAAGTCACATATGTTGAAATGTGTGCAACTGCACCTTTGAACTTGATTTATCTAGCTAAGAAACTTAAACTGCAGTGTAAAAAGGCATTAAAAGATAAAGCACAAAGTTAGTCAGGTTTTTTTTTTAACTTTTAAAAAAAAGCTTTTAGAGTGCAGAGAAGAAGCCTAATAGGCCATCACAGCACATCAAAGGTTGCCATCACTATGCAGCCCACAGCCCTTCAAAGTTGTTCTTATACTTACCTGAATGTGTGTGTCTTTTTTTAGGATTCAAGTTTTGTCTGTCTTTCTTACTGTCTGCCTGCTCATTTATCTAGAACCTACAAATCTGTGTATTGTATTAAACAATTAACACTCTAGTTAGCCAGTGTGGACCTTCAAAGCATTACAAGCATTACAACATTCCATGTTTGAGCTCAGCCTGTCAGAGAGTCAGAGTGGTTCAGGAATAAACGAAATAGTTTTCATGTAAAAAAAATAAATAAATAAAGAGCAACGGGAACTTTTTTGAACCTGCTCATAAAACTTATGCACAACACTGTTTCCTGAGGAATCCAATCAACTGCAAACAAACAAACAAACAAACAAAAATCACTCACTCAAGTCTCTGCAGGCTGTGCTGTAAAACTAACCCGAGCTTAGTTTCAGAGGGAAGGACAAAGAAAACCAAACAACTGTCGAATCAGCAACCACCTGTCACTGGCCTGGTAGGGCAATGAGCCAACCACTGCACAGCAGCCATTTTCACTCTGGCACTTGTCCCAAACAAAGATTCCTTTAAATTAATCTCCTTAACAAGTTTGTATTTATCTTTCACACAGGACTTTTGTGCAGAATTCTGGCTTATTGTCACTAAAGAAATATTTTATTGAGGTTGAATACACTGCAGACTACACTGTTGATTTTGCAAATCAAATCATAAAGTGTTGTCAAACTATAAAGCTGAAGAAAAGGAACTGTAAGCATTTGGTTTGTGGCACCCTCGCCCTATCTGTAAGTACCAGAGTGAGAAGAAACCAGGTGAGAGGAGGAGAAGGAGGAAGATGAGGGGGAGTAGGAGCAGGGGAAGACAGCTACATACAGAATACAGGCACACACAGAAAAATGGATGGATGTAAAGACAGAAAAACAGAAAAAAAATAGAGAAAGAGACAAACAGATGACAGTGTAACACAGACCAGCATGATTCAGTGAAGTAATACATGACCTGACACAACCTGGGGGAGGAGACAGTAACATTACAACAACAACAAAATAAAAACAACATGCATTAGGTATGAACCTCTACTATAAACTTTACCTATTAAACCCACTCTACCACATTTCCTGTTCTGGTATCAACATACTGCAGGTGTAACATGGGACGGTGACTCTCTCTTACACAAAACACACTAAATAGTACAGAGGGGCATGCATTTACTCCTAGAGTCATGTTTTCACTCTCACACAGTGTCTTCACTTTGTTAAACTGCCTGGAATTGTGTGTGCTGATTGTGAGACATCTTGGCTGATTGAGTGATATAAAATGATAGTTTTTGAGCATAACAAAGGGTATTTTTGCCCAAGCATATTATATTTGTAGAGAAATTATTATGCAAAAAGAAGTAGAAGAAAGAAATTTGTGCTATTTAATTTATTTGCAATTAAGCAGAATTATAGCCAGTAATTGAATTAAACTCCCCAGTCAGGATCTAAGGATTCAGTTATCAGTAGGGAAGTAATCCACAATGCTGTTGTCACGCTGTCAGTCTGTGCAATAAAACAGGGATATTTAAACTTAGTAGTGCTAGCTTGAGGCACAGCTAGTGACCATCAAATGGAGGAGCTCATAAGCTACGCTGCATATGATGTGCAGCTTTGCAATACATATTTGAATTAAAATGATTTTTGGTTGATTTTTGGGATTTTTGGTTGAAGATGCATCAGCTAAAAAAGCTAGATCATGCAGTAACTGTTTTCAGGGCTAGTAGGTGAACTGTAACTGCCAACTGCTAGTATTAATTTTGCTACCTGAAGCAGATAAAGTCTTAGCACATTAGTAAAAATTTGAGTTGATATTTATTAGTTTTAGTTTAATTTATAATTTAAAAATTCCTAGAAACATTTTAATCCTTAGTAACATGTCAGTTTCCTTTCCTATTTTGTTACTGGTCCTCCTTATCTAGCATTAGCATCAGCATGAGAATTGTATTGTATTCTCCACTGAAGAGTAGTATGGACTGATTCTTACATAGTGCTTTTCAACTCTGAGCACTGAAAGCACTTTATACAACATGTCTCATTCACCCATTCAAACACATTCATGCAAGCACTTCTTTCTAGTGCTTTCTATCTAACATTCACACACATTCGTACTCCAGCGGTTACATTGGACAGCAACTTGGATACTTTGGCACGCAGAATGGAGCAGCCAGGAATCGAACCACCAACCTTAGGTGACTTGCTCAACCTTATGAGCTACAGCCACCAACATATCAATAAGTAATAGTAAGAAAGATTCAATAAAATGTGCTACAATATTGTTTAGTGCCTGGGTTTAGCTTTACTCTAAAAAGTATTACTATATTGATAATACCATACAAGAGTGACTTATATATACACGTAATGACTTCAATAAATATTAACATTACATCAGTGAGTCTGTTTTTTTCTCAGTGGACTTGTATGTCTTTTCTGAAACCGAGTTTCATCAGTCCAAACCAAAATTACATGAGTCCAAATTTTCCAAGGCAAGAGAATTGCCATATTCACATGCAAAGCTGTGCTGTATGTATTTGTCTGTATATACCCTTGCCTCTCCTTAATGGGAGGGCCAGTCATACCAAAACATTGGAATAACATCATCATACATACAGCAATTATTAACATCTATGTATTTTTCAAAAATATTTATCATAAATTCCAATTCTTTTCATTTTCCTATATATTATGGTCATTTCATCATCGTCACATGTCACATTCAACATATGTTGTCAAGTCACACCAGAGAGTGTGCTCCAGTTTCAGAGGGATAACACTTCTAAGCCCCACCCCCAAAAAGGTCTATGTCAGGGAGCTGGAGAGGAGAGTCTGTCCATTAGTTGAACCTCAGATTCAGGAGGAGAAATGTGGTTTCTGTCCTTGTCATGGAACACTAGACCAGCCCTTTGTTCGCTCAATATTGTGTGAGAGAGCGTGGGAGTTTGCCCAGTCCACATGTGTTTTGTGGACTGCATCCTGTGGGCAGTGCTCCAGGAAATGGGGTGACTGGCTTGTTTCTATGGGATATTTAGTCCCTGCACAACCATTTGCATTTCTAGCAGTTTCTCATTCCCAGTAAGAGTTGGGCTCCTCCAGGGCTACCCTTTGTCACTGATTCTGTTCATAATTTTTATGGATGGAATTTCTAGGTGCAGCCATGTAGCAGAGGGTCTCCACTTTGGTGCCTTAGGATCACATTTCTGCTTTTTGCAGATGATGTAGGTTTCTTGGCCTCATCACGCAGTGACCTCCAGCTTGAGCAGTTTGCAGCCAAGTGTGACGTAGCCAGGATGAGAATCAGCACCATGGTCTTCAGCTGAGGATCATGATCTCACATGATCCTCAGCTGAAGACCATGGTTTCAGGCCTCCAAGTGGAGGAGTTTAAACAACTTTTTAAAGTATCTTGTCTCTGGGTCTTGTTCATGAGAGAAGAGAGTGATCTGTGAGATGCAGACAATGTATTGGCCTGTTGTAATGAGCGTGAAAGCAAAGCTGTCAATTTACTGGTCTATGTTCCTGCCCTCATCTATGGCCACAAACTCTGGCTAATCTCTGGGTCTCTTGCACAGTGTGTCATTTGTCCTTTCTCCCTCCCCTCACCCAAATTGGTTGGGGAAGATGACTGCCCCTCCCTGAGCCTGGTTCTTCTATATAAATTGAATTGAATTGAATTGAGTTGAATTGAACTGGGCATCTCTGCTTAGACTGCTGCCACCACAACATGAACCTGATAAGTCGCAGAAAATGGATGGATGGAGAAAACATAATTCCGTATAACTGTATGTGTAAGGATAGGTAAGTATCTGTGTCGAGAGACAATGCAGAGTATATTACAGCAAATGCTGAGGAGTTATCCTGGGCCAATAATGGTTTGATGAACACAACTGAAAATAATTAGTTGTGAAAATACATCCTACATATAGAAGCCAAATACATTATTTCCCTTTACACATCATCTAAATTACAAACACAGACTGAATTTCATAAAATAAACATACAAACACACACAGACACATAAAAAAACACATACACTATATGCACCCACTGCCCTAGACAAAATAGATATTCACTGTATGATGTGGAAACTTACTGAAAGCTTTACAGTAACAATAACCTTCATGTATTTCAGTATATAGTGTGTGTGTGTGTGTGTGTGTGTGTGTGTGTGTGTGTGTGTGTGTGTGTGTGTGTGTGTGTGTGTGTGCGCGCAAATGAAATTTTGAGTGTAATGGAGGGCTTCATGTTGTGTGTGACCTGATCTTGATATTGACTTTAGTATCTCTCCTGTACTCCAGTGTATAGTGATAAGAAAAAGTATTTGCCATTTCTTATATTTTATTTTTATTACACACAAAAAGCTATCCAAACCTGACTGGCCCCATATGAATAAAAGTGAAGGTTGTGGAGTGGCCCCGTCAGTCTCTGGAGCTTGAAAAAAGTTGACTGGACTTCTTTTTGTTTCTTGAAGACGTTTCACCTCTCATCCAAAAGGCTTCTTCAGTTCTCAACCAAATGGTGGAGAGACCCAGTTATTTAAACCCCAGTGGGTGTAGTCCCCTGGAGGTGGTTATGACCCTCTATCGTTCATATGCATAATCACATACAGCAAGGTGTGAAAAGAGGTGTGGTACACTACAAACTGTGGTTTCAGGTGAAACCAATTTGGAACTATGCTCCATTGAATGGAATGGGGGTAGAGATGTCTTGGAAGGGAGCTCAGGACAGCACTGTAAGCATAGGAAAGTTGGTGACGTAATCCACCTCCTCTGTTCAACGATGGTTGTTCACAGTGGACATAGATGGCTTCTTTTACTCCTGTTTCAAACCATCTGTCTTCCCTGTCCGAAGTGTGAACATTGGCATCCTCAAAAGAGTGCCTTTTCTCCTTCAGATGCAGATGTACAGCTGAGTTTTGTCCTGTCGAAGTGGCTCTTCCATGTTGTGCCATTCGTTTGTGAAGAGGCTGGTTGGTTTCTCCAATGCAGAGGTCCGAGCACTCTTCACGGCACTGGACAGCATACACTACATTGTTGATCTTGTGTTTGGGGGGTTTGTCCTTGGGATGAACCAGTTTTTGCCTTAGGGTGTGACTTGATTTGAAGTATCTACCTATATCAGTCTTGTCTGTCCTTATATGACAATGTTGCTCCTCTTGTCATTCTTATTCTTCCTAGTTTGTGTTTGACCTTCTTCCCTGTGCAACTTAGTTGATTTGATGAAAGCTCAGTTGGGATAACCACATGTTTTGAGGGCTTTCTTAATATGTATGTGTTGCTTTTGTTTCCCTTCTGCCTTAGAGGGAATGCTTTCTGCCCGGTGTTGCATGCTACTGATCACCCCAAGTTTGTGTTCCAGAGGGTGGTGGGAGTCAAAGAGGAGATACTGGTCTGTGTGTGGGGGCTTCCATCTTCCTCAATAAGCACAGCAAAGTCCAGGAATAGTAACTTGTTATCACTGGTGTCCTCCCTGGTAAAACTTATGCATTTATCCACTCACTTGATGTGGCGAGTGAAGGCTTCTACTTCTTGGGTTTTGACCACCTCCAGGGGACTACACCCACAGGGGTTTAAATACCTGGGTCTCTCCACCATTTGTATGAGAACTGAAGAAGCCTTTTGAATGAGAGGTGAAACATCTTCAAGAAACAAAAAGAAGTCCAGTCACCCTTTTCCAAGCTCCAGAGACAACTATGACCTGGATGACTGAGAACCTACAGAGACAATTCCAGACTTAAATCCCTCCATTGAGATGATTTGGAATGACCTTAACAGGCCATTCATGCTTATAAACCCTCAAGTGTGGGTGAATTACAACAATTCTGCAAAGAAGAGTGGGTCAAAAATCCACCACAGTGATGTAAAAGACTCATTCCAGTTATGGCAGATGCATGATTCAAACATGCATAACCATTTATTAGGTTTAGGGGAAAAATAATTTTTCACATTGCAGCAGGTAGGTTTGGATAGCTTTTTTCATGTAATAAATGAAATCATCATTTAAAAACTGCATTTTGTATTTACTCTAGTTATCTTTGTCTAATTTTAAAATTTGTTTAATGATCTGAAACATGAAGGCATGACAAATATGCAAACAGCAAGAAATAAAGAATTGGGCAGATACTTTTTTCTCAGCACTGTCTTTCACTTTGCTTTCATTTTAATATACATGGTGTGAAATTGAATAAACATTTAAAACTATCAAGAAGTAAAGTAATTGGTTTAGTTTGATTGTATCCGCTTTGATCTGTTTTAATCTAATATGGTATAATAATTTATTCTGACATAATCAAGGGTCTAATTTGCGCTATTCTATTCTATTCTTTTCTATTCTATTCTAGTCTAGTCTAGTCTAGTCTTACTGAACTGAACTGAATTGAAATAAACCTAACCTGGTCTATTGTAGTGCACATAGTCTAGTTTAACATTGCAACCCAAACCCTAACCCTGTGTTTTACTTTTCTGGGGGGGGGAATGTAAATAATTTTGATGCGTGCCAGTTAGAATGATTATTTTTTTTGTCCCTTGATTGACAAGCTGTCAAAGAAAAAAATATATATTTTCATATCAGAGGGTTAGGATAAGAGTCACCAGGGAAGACAACTTAATTTAAGTGGCAGTACTTTTAGTTCATGCAGCCTAAGCAGATTGTTCTAATCTAGTCTATAGTGCACTGTAATCTTTTTCTTCTAATATATTGTAATTAAGCCAAGTCTGATTGAAATCTAATCACACCAAATGTCATGGTCCTATGCTGGTGGACCAGTGTTTTGAGTTATTTTTGGTGTTGTTCTGTTTTTGTTATATCTTTGGTTGTGTCTGTTAGTTATTAGTTCCGGATTCCCTCTGTATGTCAGCCTCCTTTGTCAAGTCCTCTGTGTTGTCTTGTTTATATTTCATGGGGTCTCTTCCTGTTTTATTTTGCCAGTCTCCTGCTTTGTGTGTGTTGTGTTAGTATTGCGTCCCTTTGTCTCGTTAGTTTAAGTCTGTTCACCTGGTCTACCCTGATGTTTCCTCTCGTTACCTCATTTGTATATAGTGTCTGTGTTTTCCCTTACCTTTAGTCAGGTTGTGCGTGCGTGTGTGCGTGCGTGCCAGCCAGCTAGCCAGCCAAGTTAGGTTGAAGTTTGTGCTGCTGGCTCCCGTCCAGCCCGTCCTCTGTTACACTCGAGTTAATTAAGCTTAAATTCTATGTGAAGCTTTTGCCTTTGGTGTCCTGTTTTTGGGGTCCGCACTCATCCTGCCTGCCACAGCGGTCTATGCCACTATATATGACCAAATATAATCTAGTCTTTCATAAAATCCAGCCTACTCTAATGCAATGATTTTTTCTGGTCTACTTGATTCTAATCTAGTTTAGTTTCACTGGGTTTCAGTCTCATCTTAATTTAGTGTAGTATAATTAAAGCTGATGAAATTGAAAAAAAAATAACTGCTCTAGTCTTACAAAAAAGCTTTGTGTAGTCCCACTCTAAATCTAGCATTAATACAAGCTATCTACTCAAATGCATTCAAATGTTATCTATTGCAATATTCCATAATGCAGTTTAATCATTATTTATTACAATCTAATCTTTGGTCTACATATGCAGAGTGATACTATTAAGGGTGTTTTGTGTTACCTCTGTATCTGTGGTTTGAGCCAGGAGGAGATGGAATGAACACTGAGCTCCTGATGTAGCAGAGGCTCCTCCAGCTTGAACCACTCCTCTCCCAGGGAGGATATAACACTGATTAATTCTAAGTGTGTGTGACTTGTATTTTGCAGTGTTTTTTTTTTCTGTGTGTGTGTGTGTGTGAGAGAGAGAGAGAGAGAGACAGAGAGACAGAGAGAATCAGGGAAATATTGTGAGAAAGATTCTAAGAAAGGTTTAAAAAAAAGGATGGTCAGGGAGAACTTCTGAGTGTGGCAGGTCATGTTGGTAAAAGTGGATGAGGAGAGAAAAACAGGAACAGCATGGAACACAATAAGCAGCAGCAAAAAGGAGCAAAGTAATAATCATTGGATGGGTGAATAATAAATAGAAAAGAGAGTGAAGATGGAAAAGAAGAGAGTGTGGGAAAGACAGAGAGAAACAAAGAATGAACGGTTAACTGCAATGCAGAAAAATGAGAAAAATAACCTATGCAATGATATAGATAAGAGTGGCACAATGAGAGAGAGAGCAGAACAATGAAGAAGCTTGACTGAGAACACACTGAAACACATCTGATCCATCTGTTCAGCCAGATCAAATATGAACAGCACATTTACAGAGACGAGTTTAATTTCAAAACAAGACTTAAATATTTAGAACATTACAGTGCTGAATGACTTTCTATATGTTTCTTACTGTGAACAAAGCCCAGAAAGAGAATGAGCTGCAAAGGCCCCACTGTTGTCCAGAAACAGCAATCCACACCTTTGCACTGGGTGACACGTTCCTTCACCTTCATGGAACACACTAAAAAATTGTATGATTTCCTCCAGTTTAAATAGTGTGTTAAATCATGTAACAAACAACTTAAATTCCAGCTGTATTACTGGATTTTCTCTTTTGCATTCATATGTATTCATAAGCATTGTTTGTGCTGCCTCCTGTTTGCTAAACACATCTAGTAGTGCAAAGTGGACTATTTTCTCTTGTGTGCTACATGTGAGTGTTTCAAAATGAAGCAGCTTAGCTATCTGAAAAGAGTTTGACACAAAGAGTGAAGGCCACTGCAGTACTACTGCACCTCAGTGCAGACTGCAGCAACATCTGCAGGACAGATGGAGGATAAATGAATTTAGAGAACTTCTTCTGCAATTACATACTTAGAATGTGGGAAGGAGCAGAATCTTTGATGCCATTCAGCACACATGGATATGTTTCATGTTGCATGTGCCACAGAAGAGAGTTCCTCATGGTGAACAGTCTCAAGGAAGTGAGACTACAAAACTAAGCCTGCATTAAGTATGGCGTGAGGAGAATTAAAGTTTGCATGTGTTGATGATTTGACCTTTCTTAATCATTTTATTTTAAACTACAACATAATGTATTTGTTATATATTTTAATGCTTGACTAATGTTCTCTTATTGCTGTAATTAACTTAATCCTTTGTAAATATGTATGTGTGTGCAACTGATATTTCTTGGTGCATGTGTTACATGGTTGTCTTGATGTTTTCACACACTATACACATGTTGGTTTATATCAATCAAGACCATGCATCAAGTGATAGCCCACTGCTGTCAAGCACTGCCCTCTCCTCACTCCACCTACTCTTTTGCCCTCAATATTGACCTTATCCCCCTCTGCCCCCTTACCTTTCCGAACGTTCCCATCAGTTGTGCGCTGGAATTCCCCTGCACTCAGCAGGAAGCAAGCCCGGTCATGTGGGTAGCGCTCCCGGCTGGTGGTGGAGCCGAGCCCACCAGTGGCTGGGCTACGCTCATCTCCAAGGACCTGATCAATGGTAGGGCAGTCCTCATTGGCCAGGGCTGCAGCATTGGCTGCTGCATCACCATTCTGCTTGGAGTCTGGTTATAAAAAAGGGGTGGGGGGAGTAAGAAGTAAAAGGGAGGGACAGTAGTAAAAAATAATTAAGAGGGACATTTAGTTTTACCTTTAGTTTTCAAAACAGGAGTGGCCTTCCAATCTCATTGTAATTCTCTGTAATAACAAATGAAAGCATTCTATTTTATTCTATTTAAACAGGAAATTAAACTTTTTAAATCTCTTTTGTGAGAGTGTCCTGTGCCAAGATAGGATTATCCTTGGATGTTTTTTTGATGGCAAGGGCCACTGGAACTCCCAGAGAAAACTGCACTCAACCAGGAATCCATGTGGAGGCAACAATGCTGACCAGTGTGCTAGTTATGAAAACTGATGACCAAAGAAATGGATGCAAAATAATGTAGGAAGAAAGTAAGGCGAAAATGTATGAAGAAAACAGGGGGAAACTGACAGAGAGTAAGGAGGAGATGTGTCTAAGATCAATGACTGGTAAAAAAAAAAAAAAGAAAAAAAAAAGTTGAATTTCTGTAGCAAGGAAATATCAAAACCAATAAAAATGGGGAAAGGTGATAAGAGCAGAGGTCGGGAGAAACGTCTCCAATGAGATGAAAACCAGAGAGAACAAAATGACGTAAGAGAACAGGAAGGAGGAGAAATGCCTGGAAAAGGTGTAAAAAGAACACAAATGCCTTGTGACAGCATATATCCTGAACACATGACCAGCACACTGCAGCAGAGCAGACTTTATGTGCACACACACACGCACGCATGCACACGTTCACACAGTGAGACTACATGGGAAACAATATTTGTGTGTTCAACACAGCTGTCAGATATAATCAGACATGACTTGCAGATATAGATACAGCAAAGGGAGTGAAAACACAAACACACACACACATGTCAGGAGAGAAGATACAGTAAATGGGTAATAAGACTTGGCGTTAGGGTATGCTGGAAAAAACATGATAAAAATAAGTCAGAAGTGTTCCTAAGTGTTCCAGACAGCTTTAATGAAAGCCACCTATTACAAAGACATGGACCATCTTCAACTGAACAACAGTCACATGAATATACAATAAGTTCTAAAAGTCAGTGGCTGTGGTTATATTCCCTAAAATAATAATAATAATCTCATCTCATTAGCAATAACCCCAACCCTGATCATAAATACAACCCTTGGCAAAAGAATATGTAGTAAATTCTTCAGCCAGGTAAAAAAAAAAAAAAATTCTAACTGAAACATATCAAAAACTACTCAGGGGTCAGAGACACAAGACAGCTATCTATCATTTGTTCAGTGAAATAGTTTTTAGCTTTTATTAGATATTATTATTAGCTATTCAGAACCTTTATTGACAGACTTTAGTAGTATTTTAGCACTGTAAAAAATTAACTGACTAAAAATAATAAGGGGCAGCATGGTGGCGTGGTAGTAGCACTGTTGCCTCACAGCTAGAATGCCTGGGTTTGAATATACCTTGGCCGGTGTGTCAATAAAGCTTCTGAATAGCATATTTACATAATCAAAATTTGAGTGCTTAAATTTCATTGTTTTTGTGAGTTACAGAACATTTGGGTACATCTGTAATTTGTTAGACAAAGTTTGTGCATTCTCCCCATCTCTGCATGGGTTTTCTGCAGGTACTAGGTTTTCTCCCACAGTCCAAAGACAGTTAGTGGGTTAGGTTAATTGGTGATTCTATTGCCTATAGGTGTGAATGGTTGTCTGTCTCTCTGTGTTAGGCTGGCAACCTGTGCAAGGTGTACCCTGCCTCTTGCCCTATGACAGCTAGGATAGGCTCCAGTGGGAGAGAATGGATGGATGGAAAAAATAATAAATCAGTTGAATGAATAAAAACAAGTTACCACAGTTTTTTTTTTTTTCGAAGGGGGCACCTAGGGCCCTGTATATCAATATTTTTGGACAAAACTATACACCAAATTGTCAATTAAACCAATAATACCTTATTCTTATTAAGTGTTGTCCTGAACACCCTGCTTCTGTGGACTTTAAAGTGCTCTTTACATGTTGATGCTGAACTTAAAATAAGAATGGATCATTTTTATAGCAACACCCCCCCCCCACACACACACACATCAAGACACATGTAGTTTAAAGATTCCTCAACCTCAATCAAGAGGCATAGTTCAGCTATGTCCAGTTACTCACCTGCCCGGTTGATCTCAATGATCTCCTCCTGTGCCAATGGGCAGTCTCCGGTACCCATCATGCTGCCAGATCCCACCATACCAGGCCCAAGCACATTACCCATCAGCCTATGTGGAGATGCTGTTGCCATTGCCAGGGCATCTGGCTTGCAGTAGTTTGGACTGCCTGGTTGTGGTGCTCTGGGGATGTGCTTGTTCCTCTTCTTGGGGAGCTTCTGCTTGGCCATGGCCAGGGAGTAGTACATGCCGAAGTTATTTACAATGACAGGCACTGGCATGGCAATTGTCAGCACACCAGCCAAGGCGCAAAGAGCACCCACAAGCATTCCTGACCATGTTTCAGGATACATATCCCCATATCCCAATGTGGTCATGGTCACCACAGCCCACCAGAAGCCAATGGGGATGTTCTTGAAGTTGGTGTGGGCCGCAGCTGTTGGATCATCTGGGTCAGCACCAATGCGTTCAGCATAGTAGATCATGGTAGCAAAGATGAGGACGCCTAGTGCCAGGAAGATGATGAGCAGCAGGAACTCATTAGTACTAGCCCGCAGAGTATGGCCCAGGACACGTAAACCAACAAAGTGGCGGGTCAGCTTGAATATACGTAGGATACGGACAAAACGTACTACACGCAGGAAGCTCAGAACATCTTTGGCTGTTTTGGACGAGAGGCCACTCAGCGCCACCTCCAGGTAAAAGGGCACTATTGCCACAAAGTCTATTATGTTGAGGGCACTGCGGAAGAACTCTGCCTTGTCAGGACAGAAGATGACACGTGCCATCACTTCAATGGTGAACCAGATGACACAGACACCCTCCACATATGTGAGCCAGCTGTCTGTGACCACTTCATATGCAATCTGCAGAGAAGAAAAAAATGTAATAAGTTGATTTTGTAATGAATTATTTCATTACAACATACAGAGGCACATGTCCAAAAGTGGTTGATGAGCTGAGAGCAATATTTGTGTCATATCTCAGGGAATACTGCCTCAGCCACTCAGCATTTGTGCTGTAGGGAAACTTTAAAAAAAGGCTGTGCAAAGATGTCAAAGTTAGGACCACCATGATGATGTAAACTACTGGCATGCATATTTTCTTAATATAATAGTACTATAATAGTAACAATAGTATAGTATACATAATATAATATCTTAATATATTTTTGCACCGCGGAATTAAGTTCAAAGTAGATTGCAGCAAGTTGCTACCAATCAAAAGTATTAGTATGCATGCATACATTGCTAACAAACTAATAGTAAAAAACATTTGGCAATTAGCAAAAATAATTAAGCTAGTAAGCGTCAAATTCTACAACACTTCGAAGAACTGCGTGAATTTCATTTTTGTCTTAGGTAATCACTGTGGAATAAGGTAATGACTTGAGGTCAGTATTGATGTGCTAGGCTGAGGACGTCATCATTTTTATTTTGTTTAGATTTTGCCTGTAATTGGCAAGGTCTCTTTTATGACATCATAGGCATTGACTGGTTGAGGCAGCAGAACATGCATATAGCCAATATCTGATTTAAAATTCTAAAATAAATTTGGACATTTTAGATGTAAAAATTTACATTTTCAGTTTATAAAATTTCACTTGCTGAAAAGTAATTTCCTCTCCTATCTTGATTTTCTTTTGTCTTTCTTCATCTCTCAGTGTCATACTTTTTTCCACTCCCTGGGAAATACAGTGCAACTGTACGACAGCCAGCATACACATTTTGTGACAATCTACACAAAAAACACTTGTGTATTTGCTGATACTTGTTGATCTGTTCATTTAAAAATACCTGCCACTTCAAAAAATATGTTACTCTGGTTATGCTTGCTCCTCTTCTGCAGGTAAGCGAGATGTAACATGTCACAGCAACTAAAAGAAAAATGGGTGAAGGTGTAAGAGGGCTGTGGGATGTTAAAATAAAATGAGACTAGCAAATATGTTTTCTGATTACTAAGCAAGTATCTCCATGCTTTCACTGAAAGCAATGCCAGGCTGTAGCACACAAAAAAATTAACTAATTCAACAATAAAATGCATAAACCTGCTTAATAAATTTAATTGTTCATTAACTGAAGGTAATGGAACCCTGTTCCAGATTGTTCCAGCCCACTATAACCACAGCACACAACCACAGACAAGTATCATGTGAAGTGAAATGCTTTGTACTACATAACATAACTTGTCTCACTAAATGTGATGCTTCAGATTTCCATTAGCTGCAGGGTCCAAACTTATGGAACTACTATTCTTTCACAGATGGCTACAGCCATCTGGAGCCCATGAGGGTGGATGTAAACATTTTTAGGCTTCAGTTTGTGTTTATAATTTCATTATAATCATATATATATATATATATATATATATATATATAATTCTATTCATTATAAATTCATTATAATTCTATTTTTAAAGACTTTAAAATAGGTGTTATTCACATTTCTAAATGTATGTTTAGATAGAACTAATCAATAAGCACTTAAGTTAGAGGATAAACAGGGTTATCATACAAATGTTTTCAGCACAAGAACCACTTGGCAAAATCACTACATGCATACAGGGGCATAGTATTATGATTCTCCAGGGCCATTGTTCTATCATCAAATTATTAGAAGCTTCTATTCTTTATAGTCCCACTCAATTATATTCAGTACAATTTCTTCAAAAGTTTTGTCCTTCAGTTTCTGTCAACAAAACTCAGTTCAAAACAAAACAAAACAAACAAACAAAAAGTGTGTTTCTAAATGCTATGTAACCCCCTGTCATTAAAGATGACATTACATAAACCGGGTCAGTAATAGTAGCAGTAAGACCCATGATCATCAAATAAAGGAAACTTAAATCTAGTTCAAAAAGTCTTGTCATGGTCCTGAGTTTTGAGTTTGAGGTTTTGCAATTTGGTATGTATTTTCTTTGTGTTTCAGTTTTTTGAGTATTTGGATACTGTTAGTGTTTTGTGGGGCTCTGTTATACTGTAGTGGGCATTTTGCTGGTATGGTTTGGGTCCCCCTCTTTGGCTTCTCTTTAAAGGGACGGGTCCCTAGAAATTAGCAGTGGGCAACATACCCGTTATAATTTCATCACTGATATAAAATTTTCAGATCCCGCTAGACTAATTCAAAAGTCTAATCCATCTTTTTAAGGTTTCTGTGTATTATATTTGCATGTTAACATGTCAGAGGAAGAGATGGGAAAATCTATGCCTTAAATAGAACTGGAAGAGTATGTGTGTTGGTTGTACAATGTGAAAAAAGGGAGTCATGTAATGATCTATGTGTCTGAACTAGCTCGCAGACTTCACTAAATTTATAATGACTGATAGAATTTTAAACCCTGCAAAATTGCATGATATGGTTTGTGACATATGGGTGTGTACTGCTAGAAAATATAATAAGCTGTATATTACAATTGGTTGTGGGGTGATAAGGATATGAAATGTAGCTCTTCTGATTGCTTTGTCCAGTGATGATCCAAAAAAATATGGTTTAAAAATAAGGAGAATTAGAGCAATAATATCATCATAACATTGACATTGACATTATCAACTCCTGGAATATTTTTGATATTATTAGTGAACAGTTGGTTCTCTTAGTCATGGTGACTAAAAGCCTGATACACTCTGGGGGCCAGTTCATTATGGCCTAGCAACTGAGAAAGAACATCTCCACAATGTCAATGCCTGTGGGATGTTCTTGTTCAGCAGTGAGGACTGGAGGACTGCCTACCAACAAGGATGAACCATGAACCAGTGAAAGGCTGTTGGGAGATATGATCTGCAGGGGCTCAATCTTGCAACTATTATGACTTGATAGATCTGCTACTAATATCTTAGCTAAGGATATTGCAGAGGACCATTAGAAATCTTGTAAACATCTTCAAGTTAAAGCACACCATATTACAGGGTTATAATGGTATGACTGTTGAGTGTCTATTGACATTAACATTTTCCAGTGTACCACATTAGCAAGAACTTGCCCCATTTTCATCATACACTGTGAGCTAATAAAATACAAGAGAAGGATAGCGCATCTTCCGGAAGAAAGACTGCTTAAAATTACAAAGATAATGCTCTAAGGTATTATTACAGAAGAAAAACAAGGCATGAACATTAGCCACTTACGTTCTCTGCAATGGATTAAAATCTCTGGTGAGGGCAGGTAAGATCACCACCTCACTTCCTCTAAATATATAAAGCCCATCCTAATGTGGTTAGGCAACCCATGCCACTAAAACTTCACCATACCTCCTCATGTGTCACGTTGCCAGTGGTGACATTCTCTGTTTTGTTGTAGATGGTGTTGAAGGCTTCATGGGTCTCCAGGCAGAATGTAGAGATGGAGAGCAGGATGAAGAATAGTGAGGCAAATGCCACATACTGCAGAGAAACAGTGAGAGGGGAAGAAAGCAAGAAAAGTGTTATATTTTGCAAGCATATTTTAACCAGGACACTGTCACACTAGCTCATTTCTTTTAGTGTTCTTTTAGTGTTTGTTTTAGTGTTTACATGATTGCTGCTGGTGGCAGTGATAGAGAAGGAGGGGTTTGAAACATTGCAGTATGTGGAAAGCAGTGGTCTTGTCAAGAGGCTGCAGAAGGGGGCACCAACAACACACTGGAGAGAGTGTGGAGGAATGCAGTCATTTCAGTACAAAGGTCCTTGGTGCTATAACCCCACTGATAATATAGTCAGAGAGCTCAAGGAAAAGAAGTGTACAAGAAATAAATGTATCTGTGTATGTTTGTCTATGTATTTCAAAGAGAAAAGGAGATGCAGAATATAACGAAAACAAACTTGCTGAGTTATGATATTGTGGAATCATTAGGAGTTCATCCGATTCAAGATTATGGTAGCTATTTCAACAACATAGTTGATATAAATTTGTCTTGTTGTGGTCACATATATCATAAGACATATCCAACAAGACATAACACAGCACAACACAATGCATTATGCAAAATATGAGAGTACATGTAACAGATAAAATCTAAAATGTAGTGCAAAAATCTGATGTTCTGCTAACAATATTCCTGTATCTTTTGCCTGATGGGAGAAGATTGTACAGGAACTGTACAAAGTGGGAAGGGTCATTGATAATGCTTCTAAGGTTCCTGGTGATTCTGGTGGCACAGTGTGAATCGATGGAAGGGAAATTGCAACTAATAAATTTGTAGACTCTTTGTTGTGATTTGGTGCTATATAAATAAAATTGAATTGAATTGAATTTTTTTCTCCATCCTTACTTAGTATAGTAACACAACCAACCAAGAAAAAAACCAACCTGGTAAAGTAATACAAACAGTTGTCTCACTACATTGTAAAACAAATGTATGTATGAAAACCATACAATAACTACATTTGCCGCAACCGGTTGGGGTAAGGGGAGGGAGACAGAACAAAACATGTGCTATGGAAGAGAGCCAGAGATAATAATAACTCATGCTTAAATGTAGAGTGATCTATAAACACAGAGAGTGAAAAGTGGTGCATGAAGAAGACACACTCAGTGCATCATGGGAACCCCCCAGCAGCGGAGGCCTATAGCAGCATAACTAAGCAATGGTTCAGGGTCACCAGATCCAGCCCGAAGTATAAGTATGATCAAAAAAGGATGACTTTAAGCCTAATCAAAAAAAAAATCTATTCTTAATTTTCCTAGAAACCACAAGTCAACCAGCAGTCTGAAAGCAAAGTGCTCTATTGGGGTGATATTGTACCATGAGTTCTTTAAGATAAGGTGGGGCCTGATTATTCAAGGCCTTGTACGTAAGAAGAAGGATTTTAAATTATATTCTGGATTTAACAGGGAGCCAATGAAGAGAAGCCAATATATCTTGCTGCAGCATTCTGGATCAGTTGAAGGCTTTTCAGATAGGTTTTGGAACAGCCTGAAAGTAATAAATGCATGAATTTGCTTTTCTGCATCACTGAGACAGGAGCAAGTAAGCACACTGTCTTTGACAGCTCTAAAGAAATGGATTATACCTTCCATGATCCAGTATTTTCTTACCTACCAGAGAAAGTAGAGTCTTTGGTCAGCCTTATTTATGATGGAACTGGTGTTCAAGTCCCATGATATAGATTGGTGTATAGTGGTGTCTAGCAAACAGTAGGAGGAAACCCTCTCACCAAACTGACCATTGATGGAGAAGGGGGGATGTTGAACTACCTTCTAAAATAGAAAATCAGCTCTTTAGTTTTAGATGAATTAAGGATCAGATTGATTAGGATTATGTACACACCACCTCAGCAGCTGTTTAACCTCACTCTGGTATACAGATTTGTTGCTGTCAGAGATGAGAGCTGTCACAGTGGTATCATCGGCAAACTTTAACAATTTAAATGATCTTAAGTAAGAGCAACAGTTGTATAGAAAGAGTAAAAAAGACACACCTTTGTAGAGTGCCAGTGTTAAGAACCCTGGACAAGGAGGCAAGATTATGAATAAGACATGATTATGAATTATTATTTAGTAAATTGCTTGCTACAGGACAGAAAGTTCAAGATCCATTGACAAGGTACCTCATTAACACCATAACCCGTAGAAACAGCCTGACAGAAATAATAGCATTAAAAAGTGAACCAAAACCAAGGAATATAATACCGGCATTTATGGACTGAGCTTCAAGGTATTGAAAAATAAACTGATGGGGTCTAGAGTTATGTGGGCAGGCTGGTAATCATTAAGACAGGTGATGTCATTTTTCTTCATCATGGCTGATATAAAACAAACATGTAGAGTCAAGCATGTTTCAACCAGCAATCATCAAATCCAATAAACTACACCAAACAAGAGGCACTGCCAAATCTTCTCTGCCAATGCCAAACAGCATATTCTGCAATTAACTCTTGTTTGGTGGGATTTATTGGATTGGATGATTGCTGGATGAAGAACGTGATGCCATCCCTCAGCAGTGTGTGACCAAGGTATTACCAGGTTGAGGAGGAGGTGCCAGGCTATTATTCCACCCTTGTTTGTTAAATTAATACATTGTTACACTGTCAAATTGTAATAATTTAACAATGTTACAGTCAAACAAGACGGGACAGTTTGCCCATGGTAGGGTGTCCCAAGGCAAATTGGTTATGGGTGAGGAGCAAGACAAAGAGTGATTCAGAAAACCCCAGCCTTAGACTATGGAGATAAATGTTTTTTTGTTTTTTGTTTTTTTCAAATATTCACTCATTTTGATTTTGAGGCCTGGAACACATTCTAAAAGAGTTGGGGACAGGGGCATGTTTACCACTGTGTTACATCACCTTTCCTTTTAACAACACTCAATAAGTTTTTGGGAACTGAGGACACTATTGTTGAAGCTTTATAGGTGGAATTCTTTCCCATTCTTGCTTGATGTACAACTTCAGTTGCTCAACAGTCCAGGGTCTGCGTTGTTGTATTTTGCACTTCATAATGCGCCACACATTTTCAATTGGATACAGGTCTAGACTAGTAACCGCCCTCTTTTACTGTGAAGCCATGCTGTTGTAACACATGCAGAATGTGGCTTGGCATTGTCTTGCTGAAATAAGCAGGGACATCTCTGAAAAAGATGTTACTTGGATGGCAGTATATTTTGCTCCAAAACCTGTATGTACCTTTCAGCATTAATGGTGCCTTCACAGATGTGCAAGTTACCCATGCCATGGGCACTAACACACCCCCATAACATCAGAGATGCTGGCTTTGAACTTTCCGCTGATAACAATCCAGACGGTCCTTTTCCTCTTTGACACGGAGAACACGACATCCGTGATTTCCAAAAACAATTTGAAATGTGGACTAGTCAGACCGCAGGACACTTTCCCACTTTGTGTCAGTCCATCTCAGATGAGCGTAGGCCCAGAGAAACTTTACATGGTAGAGTTTTAACTTGCTTTTGTAGATGAAGCAACGAACTCTGTTCACTGACAATGGTTTTCTGAAGTGTTCCTGAACCCATGTGGTAATATGATGTTGGTTTTTAATGCAAGCTGTCTGAGGGATTGAAGGTCACGGGTCAATGTTGGTTTTCGGCCTTGCCAATTACTTGCAAAGATTTCTTCAGATTCTCTGAATTTCTTGATATTATGTACTGTAGATGATGAAATCCCTAAATTCCTTGAAATTGTATGTTGAGAAACGTTCTTAAACTGCTGGACGATTTGCTCACACAGTTGTTCACAAAGTGGTGAACCTCGCCCCATCCTTGCTTATGAACCACTGAGCCTTTCAGGGATGCTCCCTTTATGCACAATTATGACACTCACATGTTTCCAATTAACCAAACAGGGTGTTTTGAGCATTCCCCAACTTTCCCAGTCTTTTGTTGCCCCTGTCCCAACTCTTGGAATGTGTTGCAGGCCTCGAATTCAAAATGAGTGAATCTTTGCAAAAATAAACAGTAAAGTTTATCTGTTTGAACATTAAATATCATGTCTTGTTAGTGTATTCAGTGAATATAGGTTGAAAAGAATTTGCAAATCATCGTATTCTGTTTTTATTTATGTTTTACACAGTGTCTCAACTTCACTGGAATTGCGGTCGCATATTGAAATGTAAATTGCCAATTTTATGTATTTTAACATACAGGCTGATTTTTAGGGATGATTTTAGTTTTTATGCAGTAATTTTCAGACCTTCTCAATTATCATGACAAATTATGCCAGCGTGCTTACTCTGGTGGATTTCAAGAGTCATATCAGTTGTGTTAGAATTAGGTATCAATATCAAACGACAGCTGTTATGTCCCTAGTATTTGTGATATCACACTCCGTGATCTGTGGCACACAAAGAGGGGCTATGGTCACTACTACTGTGGTCACTACTCTGACTTTAATCAAACTGAGTCTTTCAATCTAACTCAACACATGCAACACCCCACGTATTAAAGTGTGCACACTTGTGATTTCCTGTGATGTAAGCTTAGTGGATTTTGTTGTCTCAGACCACAATGCTTTCCTGTTTCAGAGTCTGCTTTTCTTTCCAAACCCTAAAATGTGTACAGTGATTCCCTTCTGATCACAAAACTCTACCCGTGTCACTAGTTTTGTCGGTTTTCTCACTCACACATCTCCTTTAAACAGCAGTGAACATGACGTCACTGTGGGTGAGCTTATTAGTGCTTTTAATAGTGTCATGATTCTGGGACTAGGGCCCAGTGTTATCTGTTTTCGAACATTTTAGATTTTGTTTGATTCTTAGATTAGTTACTTGAGTTCTCTTCTGTGTCATGATTTTTGTATTTAGTTCCCGTCTCCCTGTGTTCCTTCTGTGTGCCTGACTCCCTGATGTTTCTTGTGTAGTTTTGTCTGTCTGTCCTGGTTCATGGTCAGTCGGTCCATGTACTTTTTGGTCATTACTTTTTCAGTTTTGAAAACTGATACTGAAAAACAAAAAACAGATTGGTTATTAATTTTTCTTTTTCAAAATGGATATTAAAAAATGAAAAATGGGTCATTTTTTAAATTTTAATTTTATACTCCAAATGTATACAATGTAAAAGAAATTATATTTCTTTTATTCTATTTGAAATCAAAACATAAATTAGCAAAGAATAGGAAACGGATAAATGGTTCATCTTTGTGTATCTATCTCTCTCTCTCTCTCTCTCTCTCTATATATATATATATATATATATATATATATATATATATATAATGAGAGAGAGAGAGATACTGTAGATAGATAAAGTGGTATCATATAATTTTCATGATTTTCCTTTATAAATCATTGGTTGTTCAGATCAGCAGCTTCAGTTAAATATATCATATAGCAGATGAACACAGTGATATTTGAGAAGTGAAATGAAGTTTATAGGATTTACAGGAAGTGTGCAATAATTATTTAAACAAAATTAGGCAGGTCCATAAGTTTGGGCACCCTTGTCGTTTTATTGATTTGAATACCTTTAGCATGTTTGGAACACAAAATTTGTTTTGTAAGCTCATTGACCCTTGACCTACATACACAGGTGAATCCAATTATGGGAAAGGGTTAAGGTGGCCAATTCCAAGTGTTTCTCCTCTTTGCATCTTCTCTGAAGAGTGGCAACATGGGAGCCTCAAAACAACTCTCAAATGACCTGAAAACAAAGATTGTTCAGCATCATGGTTTAAGGGAAGGATCCAAAAAGCTCTCAGAGATTTCAGCTGTCAGTTTCCACTGTGAGGAACATAGTGAGGAAATGGAAGACCACAGGCACAGTTCTAGTTAAAGCCAGAAGTGACAGGCCAGGAAAAATCTCAGATAGGCAGAGATGAAGGGTGCTGAGAACAGTCATAGTCAACCCACAGAGCAGCTCCAAAGACCTACAATATCATCTTGCTGCAGATGGTGTCACTGTGCATTGTTCAACTATTCAGAACACTTTGCACAAGGAGAGGCTGTATGGGAGAGTAATGCAGAAGAAGCCTTTTCTGCACACATGCCACAAACAGAGTTGCTTGAGGTATGCTAAAGCACATTTGGACAAGCCAGCTTCATTTTGGAATAAGGTGCTGTGGGCTGATGAAGCTAAAACTGAGTTATTTGGATATAACAAGGGGCGGTATGCATGGTGGGAAAAGATCACAGCATTCCAAGACAAACACTTGGTACCCAAGGTATATTTTCTGAACCTTAAACTGCTTACTTTATACAAAATGTCTGAATAAACCCAGTCTGTGGGAGAAATCAAGCCACTGATGCTGTTAGTCAAAGTCTCACATTACGTCACAGAAAATGAAAGCTGATGAATGAGAAATTTTAAGGCACTGTAATTTTTACTTGCAACCTGCTATACAGCATGCCCACTGGAAATTTTTATCTAGACTTTAATGATGTGTACATAACTTTTTAGGGCTTTCACAGAAACACCACAGCTATGACAAGTGTAATTTCTGAACATCCTTAAAATGGTGCAAACTCACCTTTTCACAATACCCCCTGACACCAACAAGGTATATAATGTATCTGCTGAGAGAAAGAAAAGCAAGTCTGCGTGAGTGCAGAAGACACTTGAATAAATAAATCTGTCTAAATTCTGGGAAGCTCAAGTACTGATCACTAACAATTTTGTACTGGTAGCCTAAAGGGTAAATTAACTAACATGATCTCGGTTATTAGCTGTGCTAGCAAGACCACTCTACTCTCAACATCATGAGAAAGATGAGTTGGTTTATAAGTTTAATAGCTAGCTGAAACCTCTGTTACCAATATGACTGGTCATAGAGATTTAGTGGCAAGCTGGAGTAAAAACAATGTGATATATCAAGGGATTGACAAGGAGCCTATTAGAATCACTAGTGGTGTACGCTCAAAAACAGTCAACATTGCACGGGACGCAATCAGAATTGACCATGGCCACCATGGGTATGTGGGTCAGGTTGAACGATTTCCAAAAAGGTATAGTTGAGGGTGACTAGAAAAATGCATAATTGGGATCGTTAGAGTTCTTCATTCTTCTTCTTCTTCTTATATTTTGTCTTCGTGATCTCAAATTTGACTCCCTGAACCTTCACAACAATTCACCAATTTTGGCTCAGAGGTCAGGTCTGGTGAAAAATTTTGTTTTTTTAACGTTGACAAGAACAAACTCTGTGAGTGAGCTCTACAGCACCCCGTTGAAAATTCAAATTTCGGGCTCCTATGGGAGAGGCTAAATTCAAGTTAGTCCTAGAACCATGACATTTTTTACCCTTTTACCATGTTTTAGCTGATGAGTTGCTGGTGCCCATGCCAGTGCTGGTGCCAGTTCCAATGAGCCAGCGAACCCTTAACAATGCCCTTAACAATGGGCGTATGTTTCCCCTGTAAGCTGATCCTTTACACATGAGTGTGGGCAGGTCCTCATCTGGAAATGGAAGCCAAAGGACACAAACATGAGAGAACATGCTCCCCTTTTGGAAACTTTATTTCATGTGTTGAGAATAAGTATGCACTTTGCGGCCTTTTATATGTGATATGAACTGATAAAAAGCAGCAAGTTCAGTCTTAGGGCCCAACCTAACTCACAGCTGTGAAATAACAGTAGAAAAAGTTAAGATGGCAGAACCATGCCCTTCTGCCTCTTGCCTCACGCGTTCTTCATTCCAGACCAGCTAGCTTGCGGTACTGGAGTTGAACCCATTTTTCAGCTGAGTACAGAGTGAGTTCTTGGTGGAAAAAATGCTGAACAGTTCGAGCACTTGGAACCGACACCAGGTAAGTGGAAAAAAGGCCACAGACTACATCTCAAGACAAACAGAAAATATTATTAAAACAACCCCAGAGGACACAAAGGAAGTCAACCATCTTGGCTTGAAATTTATCCTTTGCCAAGTCAGTGTTCTTGAATGCCTCATATCTGAACAAACTCCTCCTAGGGCGTTCTACCCAGTGACACCAAAATTGGTCAGTAGGGCATCAAAAGTTGTTTTGAAAGGTTTTGTATATTATTAAATGGTCTTGCCACAGCAGGGCGATGACTTTGGCCTTCATTTTTGTCTCTTACCCCAAAACAGTATGCTTCATCACTCGTGCATGCTTTGTCTAAATTGTCCCAAATTTGAATCACTTGTGTACTGAAACATAAATGGCAAAATAATGGCAATTGCTGCAATAGTGCCCCCTACATAATGAAACAAAATTTTACATGGAGAGAAAAACAAAATCACTCATATCAGAACCATCCCACATTTTACACGCCGCAGCCATGGCCACACCCCAAATTCCCCACTGTATTTATACGGAGAGGAAAACATTTATTTTCTCAGAAATGTGTGAAATTTGGTACAAACATTCACTTCTCTGTGAATTGCCACCTTATCATGGTGGAGGGGTTTGTGTGTCCCAGTGATCCCAGGAGCTATGTTGCCCAGGGGCTTGTCCCTCTGGTAGGGTCTCCCATGGCAAACTAGTCCTGGGTGAGGGTCCAGACAAAGAGCAGTTCAGAAGACCCCTATGTGTGAAACAACGAGGGAACCGTTTACCCTGCCCGGGATAGGGTTACTGGAGAGTGCGCCATCTGGTGACTCCATAGTCTTGCTGGGAGACTTCAACGCTCACGTGGGCAATGACAGTGAGACCTGGAGGGGCATGATTCCTTGAAGGAACGGCCTGCCCGATCTGAACCAGAATGGTGTTTTGTTATTGGAATTCTGTGCAAACCACAGTTTGTCCATAACGAACACCATGTTCGAACATAAGGATGTCCATAAGTGCACATGGCACCAGGACACCCTAGGTCGCAGGTCGATGATCAATTTTGTAATCATATCATCAGAACTGCCACCATAAGTTCTGGACACTAGGGTGAAGAGAGGAGCTGAGCTGTCAACTGATCACCACCTGGTGGTGAGTTAGATCAGGTGGCGGGGGAAGATGCTGGACAGACCTGGCGCACCTAAACATATTGTGAGGGTGTGCTGGGAACACCTGGCAGAAGCCCCAGTCTGGGAGATCTTCAACTCCCACCTCCGGCAGAACTTCGACAGCATTCCGAGGGAGGCTGAGGACATTGAGTCTGAGTGGACCATGTTCCGCACCTCCATTGTTGAGGCTGCTGCTCTGAGCTGTGGCTGCAAGGTGGTTGGTGCCTGTCGTGGTGGTAACCCCCGAACCAGATGGTGGTCACCGAAGGTGAAGCGAACCATCAAGCTTAAGAAAGAATCCTATCAATCTTGGTTAGCTTGTGGGACTCCAGAGGCAGCTAATGGGTAGGCCATGCAGAACATGGCTTGAGCGGTGGCTGAAGCAAAACCTCGGATGTGGGATGAGTTCAGTGAGGCCATGGAAAAAGACTTTCAGACAGCCTCAGACCGATTCTGGAAAACTGTCAGGTGACTCAGGAGGGGAAAGCAGTGTTCTTTTCACATGGTCTATATTGCAAGTGGGGCACTGCATACTTCAACTGAGGCTATAGTCAGTCAGAGGAAGAAATACTTCGAGGACCTCCTTAATCCCACTGACATGCCTTCTGTAGTGGAAGCAGACTTTGGGGATGACTGGCCCATTACTGGGGATGAGTTGAAAGATCACCTGCTGGTACCTGGAATGTTTGTCATTTGATGCATCAGGAGAAACCTTAGGCAAAGCTGAGGATTGTTATAGTCAACTTGAAAATCCATTATCATGTCACAACTGTCACGTCCCCGCCTCCTGGCCGGCCTACTCCTTCTCCTCCCTTCTCTCTTTGTGTGTGTGTGTGGGTGTGTTTAGGCTCCGTGGCCATGCCTCCATAGGCAACTCCAGGGAGTGAAATCTGCCCATGCAGTTACACACCTGCTGTACATCATCCTCGCTACTCACCTGTGGGCTGTTGGGCTGATTGAGCTGCTGGCATTAAAAGACAGAAACTTTCTTCAAGCTGATGCCAGATTGTCTCACTGCTATCAGTAGTCGTAGCTGGGCTCCTCATGACCAAACCTTTATAAAATCAGCCTGTTTTTCCACCTGGACTGACTTTTTTTTCCCCTTGTCTCCAGCTCACCAGCAGCAGCCCCCGAGCCACGGAGTAGGAAATGCTCACACAGAGGAGTGTGTGAAAATCCAGCCTCAGACACCTTTTCTGTGGCAAAAAAGAGTATTTGTTTTCAATAAAAACTGACTAAACCTTACCAACGTTCTTGTGTCCAGGTTTACGGTGGGACTTAACAACAACCTAAAAGGACGAGCAAAAATTTTAAATAGTTGAACCCATAGAGCATGTTCTTGTTTTGCAAAATTCAATTGATAGAGAGATAGAACAACAGGGATATACAAGCAAGTTCCTGACAATGATAATGATATACCCATCATGAGATCTTTTTCATCTATGTTTAGAAACAGTGAACTTTGTAACAGTTTCCAAGGAGTGAAACCACACATGGAATGTTTTTTACAGAGATATAAATTATGGCTCCTATTTCAGAAATAAGTTTATTCTCACAACAAGAGTGTGCACTGCTATGACAGTTTTGAAACTGCTAAACCAAGCTCGAAAAGGGAGTGCACACACTTATTTGGCTGCATTTATTTTGTTTTGAGAAATTTGCTATCAAAATTAAATTCATTATTGATGAACACTTATCTTGTGGCCCTTTTTCATTCAAAGGACTTAAAAGAAATATGGATTTAATCCTATCCTAAAGCTGCTTGTTGATAATCTAAAGATTTTAGAGACAGAAGGAATGCAATTTAGGGTCTATCATGGTTTAATTTTTCAGGTTACTTGTGACAACTTGGCTTTACATGGCATTTTTGGCTTTGTTGAATCATTTAGTACAAATTGTCATTTTTGTTTAACTGTTAAGACAGAGTTGCAGTAATTTTTCAGAGAAGGTCATCCAGGTTTAACTTGGTGTTCCAAACAACTTCTTTCAGAACGCTTTGGTGCCATTCAACAGAATCCTGCCTTTGGCCTCCAAAAAACAACTCTCAACTCAATTCTCTTTAGCTGTTCCACATTTGAGACAACTATGCTGTAGATATTAATGCATGATCTATTAGAAGGAGTGGTGCAGAATGAGTTAAAGCTTGTGTTTCAGTGCTTGTTTAAGACCTGTTAGATATCCTTGAGTTTCTTTGTCAGAAAGAATTCTGAGCTTTAACTACAGATATACACAGGGAAAGAAAAGACCAGGTGGGGTAAAACTGGATAACAACAGCAAAGATCTTGGACTTAATTCTGTGCAGTCCTGGTGTCTTTTGTGGAATAGCTCATTGATGTTTGTAGATATAGTTTGCAGAAATGATGGCTATTGGAACTTGATACCTTTGTTAACTTTCTCTGGGTGATCGCCACTGAAGCGCCAGTTTCCTGCCCTTACAAGCCACAAACAGCTGGTTAAGATGTAACATATCACCACCGAGATGGCTGATCAAACACTGTTGTCGAATATTATTAACATTGCTTAGTGTTAGTCAATGTTAAGCTTAAGCTAATCCTCAGCAATAATCTTGCTGGAGAGAGTTTGTGCTGGTTCTCCTCGACCAAATTTGTGCAGTCATCACAGCAATGAGTTCAATCAAATATCCACCATTTGAGGAAAATAAATGATGAAAGCACTATCTCCCTTTTATTTCTATTTTTGGCATTTATACAGTCATACAAATTGACCAAAGTTTCAATTTTCACTTAGTTGTTTCCCCAAGTTTTGCAGCAGCTTCAGATCAAATACAATAACATATCTGCTTACCATATTCAAAGCTCCCATTAAACATTAAAGCTGCTCTTCTGTTCTTACCTCACAAAGCTGGGCCATGACTGGGAGGAAGATCGATCTTTGTTGTTGCTAGCCACAGGAGAGGTAGTCCAGGTGAGCAATGGATGTAGTCCTAATGGCCTTGTTTTTTGCCATCTGGTGTATGGACTGTAAGGAGTTTTGACTAATGAATGCAAACCGTAAAAAGCATAGACTTTACGTACATCCATGGTTTCAAGCACAGACTGTACAGAGTAGGAACTGAGTTTACTGACTGACCTGTGTTTTAGTGACTGAGACAGCAGCAGACTCCGGGGGCGGAGCTGACCTCAGGTCAGTTTTTATTTAATAAAACCTGTTTTTGCTGCAGTTCATGACCATTTAATTGTTTGAATAATTATACACTAAAAATGGAATCTATTGATGGAATAACAGCCTCACTTTATTAATTTTTTAATGGAGAATTTCATTTTTTCTGCTATTACTGGATAAAAATGCTTCTGCTTTAATGTTTCTAGTCTGATCTAAGATCAGCTTCACTGATAGATGAGGGCTCTCTGACAGGCACAACAGAGATGGTTTACTGAGTTACTCTCAAAGGTCAGAGTTCAGTCATAGTTTCATATTTAGCTGGAAACATTCAGGGAAGCTTTCCAAGTCTGTAATGAATGTAAAGATTTACCAATAAAGGCAAAAGGATTATAATGAATGTCTCAGCTTTATAGGTTTTAAATATTTCAGTGCAGATTTGGCAGGATGAGCAATTTTACATGAAGAATGCTGATCATGTTGGGAAAATGAATCCATTATGAACTGGATGAGCTGGAAAATGACTGGAGCCTAAACTGGATCTGGATCTGGTCTGAATCCATGATCCTGATCCGTTTGGATCGTCCTGCTGTGCAGGTGGACTCGGACATGGTTTGTGGATCCGTTATAGAGCAGATGATCACTGATTTAGGTGATTTTCAGTTGAAAATATGTCAAGATTCATACTCTGAATTTCAGACACCAGAAATTTTAAAATGCTGACATTTAAGTCACTTTAAATCCATTTAATTCAGTTTTCAAGTCTTAAAATCACTTCAGTTCATCTGTAACATTCACATCTTCTCCAAGTTCCAGATATTTTTCCATCAGAGAGCTTTTACAACACAATCAATGACCAATCATTGATCAGTGTGTTCTGCGTATAAAGCTTCATACAATACCTACAGTAAATGTTTCAGAGGGACTGACTGTCTGACGGCTGCAGCTGCGCTCATCATAAATCCGTGACATCATCACTGTTTCTGCCTGTTGACGAATGAACGACTGTAAAAGCTTCATGTTACGGTCAAAAATAAGGAACTAACGTCTAACTGGGATTTCAGTGATTGTAGAAACAAAAACCTCTGAGATGAATTTGCTGCTCTGATTGCTTTGCAGCCACTTTATGAATGAGGAAATGAATGGGAGTGTCAGACAGGTGATTCAGGTTCAGCAGGAGGGGAGGAGTCAGAGAGACACTCAGAGTTTGTTGGATAAAACCTGTCAGTGAGCAGGTTAGGTTTCACAGAGTCTGTTACCCCAGCAACTGACTCAGAGGTGGAGTTAGCACTCTTTCTGGAACTGGATACTCAAGTTTCCCCCATTTTAGGGTTAACAAACCCAGAGCTAAACCTGTTTCATGGAATAGGCCCCAGGTCTGCTGCACAGTATATACAATACAGAATATATCTGCCTTCCTTCTCTCCATATCAGCCAAATCTCTTATTGTGCCTATATTTAAAGTCCCTACTCTTACCTCCACCCTTCTGCCTTTCCTTCTCTCTTGCTGCCTCTGGACGTGTCTTCCCCCTTCCCTCTTTCTTTGTCTTAGGCCAACAGTAGCACAGTTTCCATAAGCCTGTCCTTTAAAAAAACCTTACAGGTCATTTGTGCAGGCAATTTTACAACTACCTACATTTTAAAATAAAGCCGCTATAGCAGTCACAAAAAAACATCTGAATAAATATGTAAATATGGATTTTCTCTGATTTCTGAAAAGTACTAGGAGACTAATGGAATGAGATGCCAAAGAAAAACTTTAAATGAATAGACTGGTTCTTATACAGCACTTTTATACTCTACTTGAGCACTCAAGGCACTTTATACAACATACCTCATTCACACCCAATAATTAACTTCAGTATCTTGGCCAAAGATATTTTGGCATGCAGACTAGAGCAACCAGGGACTGGACCCCCAACCTTCCAATTAGAAGGTGACCCACTCTAACTCCTGAGCTACAGCGACCTTACGAGCTGCCATGACATACAAAGAAGCACCTTGGGTATGTCTTGTACTGATTTGTTTTGTTATTATAGCTATATATGCATATTTTCTTATATATTTTTTAATTGTTGTGTGTGTTTTAAACTATGGTAACACCAACTTGCCAGGGAGACTGAAGATGAAAATTAGCCTATGGCTATAATCTGGCATATTTTACATTGTTTAAATGTTCATTAGCATGCACTGTCCTCTTTAAATAAATAAAATAAGAAAACAAAGCCACATGTAGGGGCACTCATTCTGGAAATGCTCATATGAGTTTTTTTGGAACAAATGACTGTTCTTCCTGACAAAACTGTTTGCTTGCCACTTTTCAAATATCAAGTTCAAATTGAGATTGTCTGTACAGGATTTAATTAAAATAATTTAATACTCTGAGATCTAATTCATCATTAGTGATAACTCTAAGCCTACTCTGTATTTAGGAGAAAGGCAGAAATGTCTATTTACCAAAAATGGTCAATAGTTTTTGATGTGTCAGTTAGATTATTTTACTTTGTTTTCAGATTGCAAAGACTGGGGAAATCTTCTTTTTTTTAAACATACATGCTCAAAAAACAAAAAAAAGAAAAGAAAAGAAATTCCTCATATCCTCCCCAAACATATGTGTGGATTGGATAGTAGCACCCCGCTGACATTCATTGATTTTTCCTGCATTCATAATTCCATTAATTTTGACAAAATCCTTAACACAACTGGCTGAAATGCAGCCCCAAATGATGAGCCTCCAACATTGTTCACAGATGGCTATAGAGACTCATTGTACCTCTTTCTTTATCTTGAACCAAAAGTTTCAAGTTTGAATGCATCATTCCATAAGACCTTGTGCCACTGATTTTCAGTCTATGTCTTGTGTACTTTGGCTTACCTCAGCCTTTTCTCTGTATTTCCCTTCATTAACAGTAGCTTCTTGACAGCCACCCTTCCACTGAGCTCATTTCTGATGAGCTTTGATTAGTTACTTTAGGATCATTTGAAAGGTCAAATGTGTCTCTTGGGTCCTGTGTCAAGTCTTTACTGGATTTTTTTTCCTGTTTAAGGACATGAGTTTCAGATAATGTTCATCTGCTGTAGATAATCTTTTCACCCTGCCACTTCTGATGTTCTCAATTGTCCAGTTTGCTCAAATTTCTTAAGGACACAATACACCATACCACTGAAGGATCCATGGTAAACATCTTGTCTGTGCTTTCTGCACAGAATGCTAGCTGGTGATTAATTGCCAACCTGTACTCTGTATATTCTGCTTCTTGCTCAGTGTCACATGGGATAGTTACAAGTGCCCTTAGAACCTGAACTGGATCATTGGTTAGATAAACTGATGTGTAAGAATTTTCAGTCTGTATTTTATTCAGTTTAACTGTCAATAGCTGTCACTTCAGTGTTAATGAGTGGGAAAAGTAGAAAGATTAATGATCGTTTTGATCCATTATAACAACCACATTTACAAGTGCTTGCCTTTTCCTAAGCATGTGCATGAGCCTATCAGGTCAGTGATGAAGACGGACAGATGAAGTTTACTTCTAATCCTCAGGGAGCACATCAAGTCCCACAGCTTATTATCCTGATCTAATTTAACATTGCTATCTACAGCTGCCCTGGATACACACACACGTGCGCGCACACACACACATGCACACACAGAATAGTCCTTCCATCACTTCAAATGATATAACAATCGCTTGCATTCGTTTTCTCGGAGCTTACCTAGCACTATTTTCCAAGCACTAACCCTTATCATAACCTTAATCTAAATCTACCTTCAAAAAGACACACACTTCCCAGTGTTCATTAGAATGGCTGCTTAATTAACTTCTGTCTCTAAATTTGGTCTATGTTCTCATTGCCAACAGTATCATGTTATTTGGAGAACAGACTCATTTATCCACCCCCATACAAAAAGAAAATACCTTAAAGTGGTAATTTAAGTTCTACTGCCATTAGCACATAAATGACAAGCTTTGATATGTCCATGTGGGCAACCACAAGGACATAAACTCAAATGACTGAACAATTTGGCTGGAAAGGCAAAGCATATCACTCTCCAGCTCAGCTACGTTGGAAGTGAAATAATAAAAGGAGCAAAGACGCAAAGACACACACACACACACACACACATATATATATATATATATATATATATATATATATATATATATATATATATATATATATATATTTTATTTTATTATTTTTTTTAAATGTGGCGTACTCCCAGCAAGGGTCCCCAGAGGTTAGACCCCCCATGCTAGCCAAGCCTACCTCGGAATATGAGCGATAGATACATGATTGAAGCCATACCGGCTCAGACGTCGCCCGGATTAACAAGGTCCGCGTCAGGTGTTGAGGAACCAGGACATTCTGATGATAGGTGGGCTACTGGAACTAGAAGGTTATGGCATAAGTGGACATGAGATGAGAACCAGGAACTGTTGGAATGCTACTACACATTTAATCCCAGCGAGAGGGGTTACATGAAGAGGATGTGGGACCTATGGATTCTTCAAAACCCCAATATCCAACACTGACGGCGGACGCAACTTGTGGCTCTATCGCAGCTAGAGATTGATGAGGTACAACACAAGCGCTACAGCAAGGGGGAGCCAGGACGACAGGTCAGGGGGGAGATTTCATCATCCCCACACTCCGAGATTGGGTACCAAGCGCCAATAATAATAACAACAAGTACACTGAATACCAGAGCAGCTGACCTGAAAGATAAGATCATGGCTAAGAAGGCAAACTGGACCCCTTGACGCCGACTACCAAGACTATGTGAAGTACTCTCCGAAGACCTACTAGAAGATGCGAATGCAGCACTACGGACTATCCCTACCACCACCATCACTGAAACCAATCAGGTGATGTATAACACGGCAGCAGTAATCCTTGAGATGCTCGGCTATAAGATGAACAGCAATAAGGAGCAGTACCCTCCATGGAAATGACGACTAGAGGCTAAGATCAAGGCAGCACGGAGGGAGGTTAGCCAGCTCTCAGAGTTGCAGAAGGGTGGGATGAAGAAGAAAGCGGTGCCTAAGAAGTACAACAGGCTGTCGATACCAGAGGCCTTAGAGACTGCCAAGCAAAGACTCACAGCCTTGGCTAACCGCCTGAAGAGGTACACCAGGGAGATAGAAGCCAGGAAAATAAACCAGATGTTCTCCACCGAACCATCTAAGGTATACCCTCAGTGGCATGGGAACAATATGAGAACAGCACCCCCACCAAGGCTGGAGACGGAGCAATACTGGAAGAGCATATGAGAGAAGGATGCATCACACAATACCAATGCTCAGTGGCTAGTGGATCTAAGAGCAGGCCACAGTAACCTCCCTGAACAGGCCCCAGTTAACCATCACAGTGGCAGACAATCCAAGAAAGACGTCTCACACATGAAGAGCTAGACAGCACCAGGCCCTGATATGATTCACACCTACTGGCTGAAGAAGCTAACTGCACTCCATGAGCACCTCGCAGCACAAATGAATCAGCTGCTAGGGGCTAACACACACCCAGAATGGCTGACTGAAGGCTGCACGGTCCTGATCCCCAAGTACCCCCAGAAGGGACCAGTCCCATCCAACTACCGGCCCATAACCTGCCTCAGTACAACATGGAAACTCCCGTCAGGCATCATAGCAGCTAAGATGAGTAGGCATGTGGCACAACACATGAGCGAGGCCCAGAAAGGGATAGGCAGAGAGACCAGGGGAGCAAAACACCAGCTACGAGTAGATAGAGCAGTCACTCGAGACTGTAAGACCCGACTGACCAACCTGTTCACTGCCTGGATTGACTACAAGAAAGCCTATGACTCAATGCCGCACACATGGATCCTGGAATGCCCAGAACTGTATAAGATCAACAGGACCCTAAGAGCTTTCATCAAGAACTCAATGGGTATGTGGAGAACAACACTAGAGGCCAACTCCAAGCCCATTGCACAAGTCAACATCAAGTGTGGGATTTACCAAGGAGATGCCCTGTCCCCACTGCTGTTCTGCATAGGCCTGAATCCCCTCAGCCAGATCATCAACAAGACTGGCTACGGAACGGAGCAAACATCAGCCACCTCCTCTACATGGATGACATCAAGCTGTATGCTAAGAGTGAATGAGATATCGATTCACTGATCCACATCACCAGGATCTACAGCAATGATATCAGAATGTCGTTCAGACTGGAGAAATGTAGTCAGATCGTAACTAAGAGAGGAAAAGTAGTCAGAACTGAAGGGATTACACTATCAGAAGGCAACATTGCCAACAATGAGGACAGCTACAAGTACCTTGGAATCCCACAGGCACATGGGAACCATGAATAGGCCGCTAGGAAAGCTGCTACCTCCAAGTACCTGCAGACAGTAAGGCAAGTCCTGAAGAGTCAGCTGAATGGGAAGAACAAAATCCGGGCTATCAACACCTACACCCTGCCGGTTGTCAGATACCCTGCTGGGATAATAAGCTGGCCAAAGGAGGAAAAAGAAGCCACTGATGTTAAGACAAGAAATCTCCTTACCATGCATGTAGGGTTTCACCCCAAATCCAGCACCCTGAGACTGTACGCTAGGCAGAAGGAAGGTGGCCGAGGACTAATGAGTGTCAGAACCACTGTCCTAGATGAAACAATGAAGATCCATGAATACATCAGGAAGATGGCCACAAAGGATCATGTGCTTAGTGAGTACCTCAGGCAGCAGAAACCAGAGAAAGAAGAGGAGGAAGAACAGGAACCATCATGGAAGGATAGGATGGGCTGACATAGAGAAATCCTACCAATGGCTGGACAGGGCTGGACTGACAGACAACACAGATGCACTAATCATGGCAGCACAAGAGCAAGCTCTGAGTACAAGATCAATAGAGGCTGGGGTCTACCACACCAGGCAAGACCCCAGGTGCAGGCTGTGCAGAGATGCCCCTGAGACAATCGAGCACATAACAGCAGGGTGCAAGATGCTAGCAGGCAGGGCATACATGGAACGCCATAACCAAGTGACTGGCATAGTATACAGGAACATCTGTAAGCCCCGAGGTCAAAATGGGACACGCCCCCAAGGGTGGTTGAGAACAACAGAGCTAAGATCCTGTGGGACTTCCAGATACAGACAGACAAACTTGTGATGACTAACCAACCAGACATCATAGTGGTGAACAAACGAAGGAAGAAGGTCATGGTGACAGATGGTGATAGATGCTGCAATACCAAGTGATGGGAACATCAAGAAGAAGGAACACAAGAAGCTTGACAAATACCAAGGGCTCAGAGAGGAGCTGGAAAGGATGTGGAAGATGAAGGTAACAGTGGTCCCTGTGGTAATCGGAACACTATGGGTAGTGACCCCCAAACTGGGAGAGTGGCTCCAGCAGATTCCTGGAACAACATCCCAGATCTCTGTTCAGAAGAGCGCAATACTGGGAACAGCTAAGATACTGCACAGGCCTCTGGTAGAGGACCCGAGCTTGAAGGGCAAAATAGACCGCCCATAGGGGTAATTTGGCTTTTTAATTTTGTGTTTGAACAGTTCTTTTTCCAAGGTGGAATGTTAGTACAGTATACATCTTTAACAAATATAAAAAACAAGAATTGGGTGCATGTTTGATTTATTTTGGATTTTCTCTAATCTACACTTGGTCAAAATTATACATACAGGCTTTCATGATGTACATGCACCCACTAATAATTCTTTAAATGTCCCCAAGTTAATTGGTTTGTTTCCTGGCACTGACTCTGGGTTTAAGTATAGTCCACAAATAGGGTTGATGTTCATGGCAGGCCTGAGCTTTGATGATTTCTGGGTTGTTACTGAACATCCTAAAAAATTACCTCACATCTGAAGAAGTTCATGTCTTCTTCTAGGCCTTGGCAAAGTCTTTAAGAGGCAGCTGGTAGGTACTAGGTACAGGTAGTAGAACGTGTTGTCTACCAGTTGGCAGGTTGTTGGATGTTTCCCTGACTCCTCCAGAAGTATCCTTGGGTAAGATACTGAATCCAGAGTTGATCCTGATGCATCCATCAGCATGTGAGTGTGTACAAATAGTAGAAAACTTAGGCACAGATAAAAGCACTATCTCATTGTGTGTGATTGCAAGAGTAGGAAGTAGAAAGTGCTTTGAGTGCTCAACAGAGCACAGAGGCACTATATAAATACCAGTCAATTTACCATTTACATCTGTAGTTTCAAGTGATGATCTTGGAATCTGGAGTAGTAGAAACCTTCCCAACTTTTGCAAACCTACAATTTTCCTTCTTAGAGTTTCACTGAGTTCTTTGGACTTACCCTTTGTCTTTTTCATGGTGGCAAAGAGGAACTAAGAGTTGTAGTAAATCATAATCACTAGTAAGAAGTTAAAAGGACTTGGCCTTGTCAAGTTAAGACATTGTAACCTTCAGCACCACTCATTAAAAGATTTAAGTGAGAGTATGTAGATATTTGAGTCTGCATGTATACCGTTGACCTTGTGTGGATTAGAGAAAATTAAAACTAAACTCAAACTTACACACCCAATTCTTGTTTTGTTTTAGGCCTTAGAGATGTATCCTATACAATCATTCCACCCTCGAAAAAGAACAAAAGTAGAATAGGAAAGCAGAACCTTCAGAGGTCAGGTCTTCTTTGGAACCAGGTCACAGTTTGTGTTCAGGAAATAGACACTCTATCTAGTATTTAAATTAGTCTCAAAATCTTCTATTTTGATCAACTTTATAGTTAGGGCTAAACCATCCCTTGTTTAATCTAAGGCTCATGCTGCTGGTGGACCTCCCCTGAGCTCTTCTCCTCCACTTCCCTCCTTTCATCCATCCATCTATTTTCTTCACACACACACATATACACACACACACACACACACATACACACAGCCAGAAGTCTTGTTGTGAATCAGATTTTGAAAATGAGGTCACCCCAAATCCATGAGTCTTCAGTACACTATTTTCTGTGTTAATGGAATGGGTGACTTCAATAATCTTACTAGTTAAGGCACTTTTGTGAAATGCTAAAAATAAAATTAGAACAGTACAACCTGACACTCTACAATAAACATGCATATATGTGTCACCACACAATGTGCTGACACATTTAAAAAGGCATCAGTGGAAATATACCACCAAACGTACAAGTAATGTCCACTCTTACAATTTCAACTGCAGAAGAAATGTATATCCACCGATAGGCTGATTTTGGCTGAATCAGTATCAATGCCAAAAACACTGGCTGATAGCACTGGTCATAATTGTGTAAATAATATTTGTACAATAAACACATAGATCTAAGACCAAAAATATTTAATTGCAAGTTACATAAACCTGCTATACAAGCTCTGCAATGGGCTTCTGTTGACTTATATAACACCAGTTTTCTGTCAGCCAGTAGTGAGTGTACAATAGTGATCATCAAGAGGAAATACCTTCTACTGTCCAAATGCTTCCTAAATGTGTCTGGCTGGTGAGTCTGTATGTTCTGGAACACTTGGCAGGTTACTAGCCATCACTGTTTGCTGGTGAAATAATGTGATAGTCTGACTGATTGATACAGTATGTAGGCTTTCAATACCACTGTAGCCAACAGATGGATAGAAAATAATGTGTGGACACAAATGGCTCTTCTAAGCAGCAGTAATGCAGTAGTGGCACTATGATTTATAGCCAGATTAAATAGGGGATTTATAGAAATACAACTGTGTTTGTACCTCCATCTTTTGGTCTGACTCAGTCTTTCTAGTAATGTAAACTTAGGACCAGCGGCATCAACAGGATCTATGCTTAAGCTAAGTTGGTCATAACATGGTATTTTAAGTTCAATCTCACAAACACACCAATTTCACCATAACTAAGCCTTTTTCTCACTATGATCAGGTTCAAGTCTTATGGTTAGCAATGCACAGGTGTAAGTCAAAATAGTTTCCTTAAAGCTTATAAGGATGTAGAAAACGTGTAGCAATATAAATGTGGCTTGTGGTCTAATAGTCAGTATGTACAGAAATATGATTTATTAAGATAAGATAAAAATCTGTATTGCCATTGTACAAAAGAGTACAACAAAATTTCATTTGGCACCAATCTCTTATAGCAGCTACAATATATATAAAAAATGCAATACATAATAAATAGTAAAGCACCAAAAATATTGCACATAGTCACTAAAGTGCAAGCAGTTATTTCAGTAGTCGATATTGTTGGACTGAGAGGTAATAGTAGGGATGAAGGGAAGTAAATGTTTCCTGCAGAAGTCTCTTCAAAAGCATAGGGAAGAAGGTGTGCTTTAATGTGCTGGTGCAGGCTCACATGACTCAGCCTTCCAGAGGGCAGACTGGTGAATAGTGTCCTGTGTGGGCAGGGTCATTCTGAATAATCGAGTAGATCTCATGTGGCCATGGGAGTCGGGAGCCAATGATGTGCTGAGCCGTCTTGCTGCAGCTGCTTCTTCTCTGAGTGGTGCAGCTGCCATACCACACTGAACATCCACACATCAGGACATTCTATATTGTGTAATGATAAAAGTTCTTCAGCAGAGGTGGAGGAAGCCTGTTCCTCCTTAGCATTTTTAGAAAAAAGAGGCACGGATTTTTTGAAATTGTGGGTGGTGTTCACAGTCTAGCCCAGGTCCTCTGAGATACGCATTCAGAGGAACTTGAAGTCGGTGACACGCTCTACCAGTCCACCAATGCCTGGACCTCTTCCCTGTATGGTGCCTTGTTTTTGCTGTATTGAGGACAATGGTGGAGGATGCAGAGGTGCCCATCCTGATATGCTCGTGTCTGTTAGTCAGACAGACACAGAGGGAGGTTCCAAAATAGCATCCTGATATATGTTTGGGGGCTTTCCAGCTGGCTGAGAGTGGTGTGGAGAGTGATGGAGAAGGCATCGTCCATGGATCTGTTGGACACCAGCCTCTCCACACATTTCATGATCACTGGCATCAGGGCCACACAGGCCATACATTTTTTGATCCTGTGAGGGCAGAGGATTTGGGGATGGGGGTTATGGTGGAAGTTTTCAGGCAGATGTAGACTGTGGCTTGCTGCAGCAAGCAGTTAAAGATGTCAGCGAGTACTTCAGTAAGTTGATTTCAGCACCTCCATGGTACTCCATTCAGTCCTGGTGCTTTCCTGGTGTCAGTGCCATGCAGGACCTGCAGGACCTGGTGTTGTTCGATGGTGATGGATGGTCAGGCTCTGGTATTAGCTGTGAGTCCTCTGCCTGTATGCTGTCTTCTTCAAAGCTGAAGAAAAAGGTGTTAAGCTGGTCTGGAAGAGAAGTGTTTGTTGAGAAGGGGATGTTGTGGCACTGTTTGTAGTCCGTAATGTTCTGTTTGCCTTTCCACATGGAGTGGGAGATGTTTTCTGTGAAGCTGGTGTCAGGAACAGGGAAAGATGGTCTGAGTGTCCAATTGAGGGGAGGGGCAGACTTTGTAGGCTCCAGAAATACTGGTGTAGACCTGGTTTAGTGTTCTCCCCTTCCTTGTTTTAATGTCCACATTATAAAATCTGGGGAGCACAGTCTTTAAATTAGTGTGATTAACAATAAAGAAGCTCTCTGGGTGTTTCTACTGCTGCCTGCTGAGCCTGTTCGTAGCTATGTTGGCATTAGCTCATGGGTGGATATACAGAGCAAGTACAAACACTTCTGTAATTTCCCTGAGTAGATAAAAAGGTCTACACATTAGCATAAAAAAATCACGTCTGGATAGCAGTGTCTCTCAACAACGGCAGTGTCTGGGTACCAACAGCTGTTGATGCTGATGTACACCCCGTCTCCACTCGTCTTACTGGAGTCTGATGTGCGATCTACATAGAAGATTGTATTGTCTGCTAGCTACACAGCTAAGTCCACGATGTTTTCATGGAGCCAGGTCTCCATTGTCACCATGTCCGACCAATTGTTAATTTAATTTTGTTCATCTTATTGACCAGGGAGTGGATATTGGTAAGAAAAATGTGTGGAACTGTTGGTTTGTGTGGAGTGGCGGTTAGTCTAGTTCTGATGTGGTCCGCTTGCCTCGTTTCTGCTGTTTTTCACAGCACTGTTGTCTCCTCCTCTCAGCCAGTTCTGTATGTATTGTGTCTGTGAACGAGTCAAACCCTTACAGAGTCCAGCTGGTTCAGGTCGTTTCAGGCTGATCACTTTAGCCATTTTTCCATACGGAACAACTCGGTGCAGGTCAACTCAGTCAGCACAACTCGGCACGGTCATGTTGTGTTTCCATTGCAATTGAGGACCACCACAGTGTGGGTGGAGTCGATATAGCCGCACAAGCAGTAGTGTCTTGACGTAATTCGTATGCAGCTCAAAACACAACACAACAATGGATGAGATAGAGGCAAGCTAACAGCTAATGCCAGTTTAATATCATAATCATGCATAAGTCCCCGTACAATGTTTTAATGGATGAAGGTCATCATTAAGTGTACTTCAAAAGTGCCGCCGTTCATGGACTTATGGCAACAATTACCATAATAACACCATAGTAATCCCCTATTTTGGCTGTGAAGTGCAGTTTCTCAGCTTTTGGAAACCGTTTGATTTTTTCTGATAGGACTAACTGTCGCGTTATTACGCTAATTCAAAGTTCCTTTGATTAGGCTCTGTGCTAACCAGCTGTTCGGCTTGTAGGGGCAGGTGCTTCAGCAGCAATTGCCTGGCAGTATAGGGCTATAATATGTATGCTGTGTGTGCGTTTCAGATGGCTCTCATGTTGTAAAACTACTGCTGCAAACTGTCAGTATGGGCATTCTTTTCGCCTCCAGTTTTTGCTGTCGGGTTTTAAAAATGGCACGCTGATTCTGGTGAAGGAGTCGCTCTCATGACTCCGCTAGTGACAACACTCCCTGGCCAATCAGTGGCATGCTGTCCTCCGCGTCACATTTTCGGATCACCCCGGATCGCCTAGAACCTCGGGTGAGTGAGTACAGGAAAAGGACCTGCAAAGTGAACCTGATTCTAATGGAAATGCCATCAAATCTCAGCAAGTCGAGTCGACCAGTGCTGAGTCATTCTGTATGAAGAAGCCCTATTTGTTTCAGGTGTAAGTCCTTCTCAGCAGGTAGCTGCTAACTGAAGAAGAGTGCTGGGTTGCTGCATCTACATGTGCCATCTTGACTCAAAAAGGCTGGTCCATTTAACACTTCCACTGTGACTTTAAGAGTCATTAAGCAGGGCAAATACACATGATGCCACTATCACAAAAATATAACCGAGTCAAAAGTTCTACAGGTAATTTATTAACAAAATCCTAATTGCTAAAGACTAGTGAATTGGGCCAAGGGTTATTAAAGACCAGTTGGTGTAACTGGCCCCTGGGTCTTCTTAACCAGGGTCATGGTAACAGGTTAGCAAAGATACTGAATAATCAGTTAATGTTGACAGTATGCTTGCTACTACCATATTTATTTAAACTACACAGAATCAGTTTCAGTGTGGTGTTTCAGGGCTCATAGTGTTTTGTATGAAAATATGTAGTTTTGAGCCAAAGCACACCAAAAGGCAAACTAAAATTTCAAGACACAGCTATAGTTCACTGTACAGGAATGATAAATGGACTGGTTCTTATATAATGGTTTTCAGCTCTACTTGAGCAGTCAAAAAAAGCATATTCCCTGATATTCTGGGTAAGATTACTTCCCAGTGGTATTTTGCTTCCTGAGTGATTTTGAGCTGCACGGTGGCATGGTGGTCGGTACTGTTTCCTCACAACCAGAAGATCTGTGTTTGAATCCACCTTGGCCCGAGCCTTTCTGTGTGCAGTTTGCATGTTCTCCCCGTGTCTGCGTGGGTTTTCTCTGGGTACTCTGGTTTCCTGCCATAGTCCAAAGACATGCAGTTACTGGGGTTAGGTTAAGTGGTGATTCTAAATTGCCCATGAGTGTGAATGTTGTCTGTTACTCTATGTTAGCCCTGTGACAGGCTGGCAACCTGTACGGGGTGTACCCTGCCTCTTGCCCCATGACAGCTGGGATAGGCTCCAGCCCCCCTGTGCCCCTGAACAGGATAAGTGGAAGAGCATGGTTGAATGGAAAAAGCAGGCAAGTTTAAACAAATCATCAAATAAATTATTAAAGATTTGAAGAGAGATTGCTATCTATCATTTGTGATGTGGACCATGTATTTCCCACCATGCATAACGATGCAAATATACTGGGGTTTTTAAAGGATTATTTTATTATTTTCTATAGAAGAAATTAGCTTACATATTACAGATAGAGTATTCATTCATAACTTTTTGTGCAGCAGTATACTGCAATGATAATATATAAAACTCATAAAAACACAGCAAAAAAATTTGGAAACCACTTATTTAAATGCAGAGGTGGGCAGTAACAAAGTACAAATACTTCATTACTGTACTTAAGTAGATTTTTCAGGTATCTGTACTTTACTTGAGTATTTATTTTTCTGACTACTGTTTACTTCTGTACTTTCTACTTCTTACATTTTCAACACAAGCTTGTTACTTTAGGTGTAACATGTTTGAAAAACGTTCCTGATTGTGAGTGGTTTTTTTCTTGGAAACTGGAGCACTCAGTAGAGGAAGAGGCTCCTGCAAAGCTTGCTTGGAGACCGGAGAGAGCTAGAGGATGTTGCGCTTTACAAAGAAGCTACACGCCGGCACGGTGAGGAAAATGAGTGACAGAAAACGTAAAGCACAAAAAGTGTGTGCAGTGTGTCTGCTAGCTAAAGTAACAGCTGCTGTATTTCCAGGGAGAGAAAAGAATAAGCAAGAACTTCGCTTAGATAGAGAAAGATGTAAGAAAGAGGTAGAAGCATCCTCCAAAGAGCTAATTTTACTTTCTCACTTTGAGTACATTTCAGAGCCTGTACTTTTTTACTTTACTTGAGTACAGAAGTTGAACCAGTACTTCCACTGTTTTTTAACACAAGTACTTGTACTTCTACTCAAGTACAGAATGTCAATACTTTGGCCTCCTCTGTTTAAATGTAATTATCTGCAGAAGATGAAGATATCATGAACAAATGCCCAAAAAAGTTAACAATCATTGCCTCTCAGAAATATAATATTCAAAAATGAACTGCTAGAAATGGAGTTAGCATGTATAATTTTATACAACCCTAACTAAATTCTTTTGTCTATTTGCTTTCCTGATATTCTCACAGCATTATGCCACTGACTGGATTTCAGTGGTGGCAAAAAAAAAATGTAAATAAAAGTATACAAACTCCCTTAAGGTCACAATGTACAAGCAGTCACATTCAGTTTCTACTTAATATTTTGCCTATTGTGTCTACAAGGCCAATGCACCATTATACTTCGCTCAGGTCTTTTTTTTCGTACTTCTTCTTCCTTCCTTTTCCTGCATACCTCTGTGCTTTATAATTTCTATCACATTTCTTCACTCTGTCAGTCACACAGTGTGACCTAAATCTCTTTCCTTACCTCCTCCCCTGGACAATTTCTGTTCTCTTTTTTTAGCATTGTCTCTTTCCCTTTTTCATCACTGGGCTACGTCTTTTTCTACTATCTCAGTTATTTTCACCTCTATTTCTGTCACTCTTTCAATACTTTTCTCCTGCCTTACTGTCCTCCCTTTTTCTCCTGCCTGGTACCCATTTTTGGTTCTTGCTCAAGTCTTCTATGCATGGCATCAGCTTTGGAATAGCTATATTCAGCAAAACGGCTGCACATTACCAAACAGAAAAGTTAATAATTCTCTGTTTAAGTTAATGAAACAGCAGCTTAAAATGTGTAAAAATGGGTAAAAGGTCCATTGTTTGCTAACACATTCAAAAGAAAGATGATTAAATAATATGTCTGAGGTAACCTATCTGATTTATTTAAGAAATATGGTGAGTTAACAAGAAATGGCAGTAAACAAGCAAATCCATGACAGGGATACTCCTAATAAAACTCCCAACCAAAAAGCACAAAATATTGGACAAAGATGATTTCATAAGGAACATTATAGCCTCAAAAACGGCAATAATTAGTGAAAGCTTATAACCTGCAAGCTAGCATCATTGCCTTTAAAGTGAAAGTGAAATTGACTTTGAAATGAAAGGAATGAAGAAAAAAAATGTCAGAAACTGCCAAGAGTTAATAAAACAGAGCACAAACTACATGACATGGGAAGTAAACAGCTCAAGTTATCATGTTACAAAGGGAGAAGATATTTAGACTAAGGTAATATCTATCTGCCAAATCACATCACTGCTGTGGAAGAGAGCCAGACATTAATAATAACTAATGATTAAATGCGGAGAGGTGGATAAAACATAGAGAGTGAATGAAAAAGAAATGCTCAGTGCATCATGGGAACCCCCCAACTGCCTAGGCCTATTGCAGCTTAAGTAAGGGATGGTTCACAGTCACCTGATCCAGCCCTACCTATAAGCCTTTCAGGGAGGACAGCCTGATTGTGATGAATTACAATACTCCAGCCTAGAAGCAATAAATGCATGAATTAGCTTTGCAGCATTATGCTGAGACAAGATGTTCCTAATTTTAGAGATAGTGCACAGATGAAAAAAATCAGTCCTACATATTGGTTTAATATGTGCATTGAAGAACCAATCCTGGTCAAATATAACTCCAAGATTCCTCAGAGTGTTACTGGAGGCCAAGGTAATGCCATCCAGAGTAAATGTCTGGTTAGACACTTTGTTTCAAAGATTTGAAGGACTGAATAACTTCAGTTTTATCTGAATTTAGAAGCAGGAAATTAGAGGTGATCCAGGCCTGCATGTCTTAAAGACATGGCTCCTTTTTAGCTAATTGGTGAGTGTCATCTGGCTTCATACTGTAGGTAGATACAGCTGGATATCATTTGCATAACAATGAAAAATTATTCAATGCTTCCATATGATATTGCATAATATTTACATTCTATAATGTAAATAGAATTAGTCCTAGCACAAAACCCTGTAGAAATCCATAATTAACCTTATTGTGTGTGAAGAAGACTCCCCGTTTACAAGAAAAAACTGGAGTCTATTAGGGCGCAGCACAGTAACTTTAAAACCTATGGCATGCTCTAATCTTTGTAATAAAATGTTATGGTCAACTGTATTGAATGCTGCACTGAGGTCTAACAGGACAAGAACAGAGATGAGTCCACTGTCAATCTCTATAACCTTCACTAATGCTGTTTCTGTACTATGAGGACTGCTGAATTCTGACTGAAACTCATCAAATAAACCATTCCTCTGCAGATGATCAATTAACTGTTTTACAACTACTCTTTCAAGATTTTATTAGATAAAAGGAATTGAAGATTGGCCTATAATTAGCTAAGACAGCTGAGTCAAGTGATGGCTGTTTAAGTAATGTTTTAATTACTGCCACCATGAAAGCCTGTGGTACATAGCCAATTAATAAAGACAAATTGATCATATTTAAGTTTGAAGCATTAATTAATGGTAGGACTTCTTTGAGCAGTCTTGCAAGAATGGGGTCTAATAATCTAAGAGATGCTGATGGTTTTGAGGAAGTAACTATTGAAGTTAACTCCAAAAGATCAATTGGAGAGAAAGGGTCTAAATAAATACCAATAGTATTGAAAGTAGCTGTACATAAACAATGCCTATGATGGTTCTGAATAATTTTTCCTCTAATAGTTAAAATTTTATTTGTGAAGAAATTCATGACTAGTTAAGGCTCAACAGAGCTCTGACTCTTTGTCAGCCTGGCTATAGTGCTGAAAAGAAACCTGGGGTTGTTCTTATTTTCTTCAATTAGTGATGAATAGCAAGATGCTTTTTTTTATAGCACAACAAAGTCTTTTTTCAGGCTAAATGAAGATCTTCTAAATTAGTGAGATGCCATTTCCTCTCCAGCTTATGGTTTATCTACTTTAAGCTATGCGTTTATGAGTTATACCAGCATAAGGATGTAAAACTATTGATTAGATAATCTACCTCTGTGGGAGTAGAGTTTAGGCAGCTGGTCTGCACTGTGTTGGTACATGGCATTGAAGAGGATAATAATAGAGGAATTATATCCTTGAACTTAGTTAAACAACTTTCAAAAAGACTTCTACTGTAATAAAATGTATTCCCCAGTGTTGAGTTCAATGAGAGTAGATGTAAATGTTATTAAGAAATGATCAGGCAGGAGAGGGTTTTCAGGGAATACTGTTAAGTCTTCAGTTTCTGTGCCATATGTCAGGACAAGATCCAGACTATGATTACAGTGGTGGGTGGGCTCATTTACATTTTGAGAGAAGCCAATTGAATCTAATAGTAGATTAAATGTTGTGGTCATTTTCAGCATCTACATGGATGTTAAAAGGTGGACAATAGCGAACAACAACTAAAACAGTTTTTTGAATTTTCTAAATAGGGTGGAAACAGACAGGCATTTGAAAGCCTAAGGCTTTCAAATGAATTACAACTCTATCTAGGTTTTTGGTAAATTAATAAGCTGGAGTGGAAGATTGCTGCTACTTGTCCCCTCAACCTGTCAGTTTTCTGACAGTTAATATGACTAAGGAGTGTGGATGCATTTAAATGAATTTATTCCTCCAGCTGTAACTGGGTTTCTGTAAGGCAGAATAAATCAATATGTTGACTGATTATTAAATCATTTACTACAGGGTCTTAGAGGAGAGAGACCTAATGTTTAAACCCTTAACACCAAACGTGTTGTTGCCGATGCGACATATTTCAAATGTCCTGTCATTCACGGATTATTGGTGGAACCCTATGTTGGGTGTGAAGCTCAATTTCTCAGCTTTCAGAAAATGAATATTTCCAATAGGATAACCTGTCATGTAATTATGGTAAGCCAAATACATTTGTTCAGATGTTTCAGCAGTGATTTGTTGGCTTTTGGTTTGTTTTTTGGTGGTCTGGGAGCAGGCACTGCCTCTATGGGGATGGGGTTTGGGGGGATGACAGGAGGAGAGAAGCTGCAGAGAGGCGTGTAAGACCTCAACTGTGTTTCCTGGTCTCAACCATGGATAGTCATATTTTTTTTATTCCTCCAGATTTCTAGAAGTGAGAGCTGTTCCATCCAGAGCAGGATGGATGCCATCTCTCCTAACAAGAGCAGGTTTTCCCCAGAGAATTTCCCAATTATCTATAAAGCCCACATTGTTTTTTGGACACCACTCAGACAGCCAGCAATTTAAGGAGAGCATGTGGCTAAACAACATGTTACTCTTGGTCCGATTAGGGAGAGGTTCCAGAGAAAAATACAGTGTCCAACATTGTTTGGGCACAGTTCACACAGTGATTCAATACTTCAACTTTAGTGATGTTTTACTGCTGGCATGAATTATTATTTTACCAAATTTACATTTAGCCTGAGCCAGCAATTTCAAATTTTCTTTCTATGTCGCCTACTCTGGCAGAACAGTTCAGGGGGTCTTACAGGAAATCCATAAGGGCAGCAACACAGTTTAGAGAGCCACCCAGGCCACAGAGTCAAACCCAGGGGCTGGGGACAACCATGGAAACAAAACAGTTCAGGAAGCCAGCCGCTGTGCCAGTGGCAACGACGAGACAGATCACGGAGCTGGCCACGGGACCAGCAGTGAAAGCAAAAGCTCTCTGGGGGCCCGCCGAATGGCCAGCAGCAGAGAAGAGGCACATCAAGAAGCCAGCTGCAAGGCCGGCTGTAGGGCTAGCGACAGCGACAAAGACAATCTGGGGGTCAGTCATGGGGCAAGCAGCGAAGGAACATCTGGTGGCTTGGCAGGAAGTCGACGAAGAAGGTGACAGGATGCCTCTGTCTGCCTGGCTAGTGGCTGACAAAGGGGTCGACAAGACACCTTTGGCATAGGTGACCTCAAACACCAAGACTCAGGGTGCTTGGACTGAGTGAGACCCTCTGGAGGCTCAGACTTCTCAGGCTGTCATGCAGGGTGTGCAGTCATCTCCCCTGATGACCAGGGCTGCAGCAGCTCATACTCAGGATACTCAAAGGACCCAGGATACTCGAAGGACCCAGGACACTCAAAGGGCACCCAGCCGTCTCCTCGGATGACTGGGGCTTCTGTGCAGGCAGCTTGGAAGACTGGTGCTGCAGGCGAGGACAAAGACTCTGATGCTGCAGGCAAGAATAAAGACTGGCAAGGGGTGAGATGCAGATGACTCAGGTGATGACACTGCAGGTTGCTCTGTCAGTGGAAGCGCTGCTTTGTGCAACGCTGGAGGCTTGGAAGACAAATTATAAAATTAAGCAGATAATGCAGATGACTGAAAGCTCTAACAGGGGTGAAGGTTCTGGTTGCAGAGCTGTGGTAGTTAAAGACTCTGGAGGTTAAGCAGATGACACTGACAGCTGAAGAGGTGAGGCAGACAACCCTGATGGCTGAACAGATAATGTAGAGGACACTGACAGCTGAAGACATGTTGATGCAGATGGAGATGATGGCAGAGCAGATGACAATGCTGAAGCTGATGATGCAGACGATGATGAAGATGCAGACAGCGGTTAAGACGCTGGAGACTCAGATAATCCAGATGGCTCAGGTGCTGATGCTGAAGCAGATGATGACAGTGCAGGTTGCTCAAAAGGCTGAGGCAGTGGCTCTGACAGAGATGCAGGTCGCTCAGGCGGTGGACGAGATGAAGCAAGTTGCTCAAAAGGCTCAGGTACAGCAGATGACTGTGTAGATGCAGAGTATGTTGAATTAGATGGAGTGGATGAGATGACGAGGCAGATGAAGCAGACGCAGAAGACTCTGCAGACTGAAACGGAGGCGAAGATGCTGAAAACTCGAGTGACGCTGAAGGCTCTGATGACTGACGAAGCTGGGACCTTTTTACAGTTGTCATTACAGATGACTGGGGCTGCTTCTGAGGATAAGACTGAAGACCTGACTGGGGCTTGACCCTTTCTCCCAAGGAACATAAACAGGTGTACCTGTACAGGTCCCCAGCCTGTCTCAGGGCTAACACAGAGAAACAGACAACCACTCAAACTCACACCTACAGACAATTTAGAGTGTCCAATTAACTTAACCCCAGTAAGTGCATGTCTTTGGACTGTGGGAGGAAACTGGAGTACCCGGAGGAAACCCATGCAGACACAGGGAGAACATGCAAACTCCGCACAGAGAGAGAGAGAGAGGGAGGTCTGGGCCAAGGTGGAATTGAACCCAGGCCTTCTAGATGTTATGCTACCTGTGAGGCAGCAGTGCTAACACCACGCCACCGTGCTGCCCTCTTGCTCCTTTGTTAATAGTGTTTATGTTTTACAGTTGTCATGTTCATGTTTATTTATATAGAATTCCACAAAATGTATTTGTTTATTTATTTTACCTGATGTATTTGTATAACTCCACTTGGTGTACGGAAGCTTTTCTGGAACAACTCCTTTATAAGGAGCAGTTTCACACTTCACCCTCCCCCTTTTCCTGTGGCATTTGGCAGGAGTAGTGAGTGAAAGTTTAGTAATCATAAACCAACTGTAACAGATAATAATGTCTTTGTGTGTTTGGTTTATGTAGGGGCTTCGACTGATCATTACTAACCAGAGTGTGGTTTTATTACAATTTTGTCTGGTATGTTTTATATTATCGATTGTTGTATTCAGTATATTACACACCCTTTTTCCTGTTGCATTCGGGGGAGCAGGGCTTAGACTGATCATCGTTAACCAGAATGCTGTTTTATTACAACTTTGTCGATGAATAAACAGAGATTCCATCCAAAATACGTCGGTGGTCTGGCTCATCATTAATCAACACAACATAGAAAATGAAACAAGAAGCCACCGGTTACATGTGCATGCATGAAACTATAGACAACTGGAGCAGCGAGAGGGTCTTCTTGATAATGGGATCCATAGCAGTCAAAGCAACTAAAAGTGTCTTTGTGTCCGTGGATGCCCTGATGCAGGAATTAATCCAGTATAGCATGCCCAGTTCATCCATATGCTCCATCGCAATAGTGCCCGCTGGGTTCATCTCTTTTGTTGCATTATACTGATAGGTGTCGTTGTGTGGCAGGCAGGGTTGGAGCCAAATGCAGGACATGTGGCAACAAAACTTGACTTGAAGAGCAGTTTTGTTGAAGTTACTCAAACATACAAAAATACAAAGTCCCAAAATCAAGGTAGGTGCAAAGTCCAAAAGATATAAAAGCCTTGATAAACAGAAGGAAAACACAGCAGAAGGGCACACATCTTGCAGAAGCAGACGAGAAGAACAAGGGGAGACAGGAATGGAATACAATAACTATAACTAAAAGCAGAATTCAAACACTATAACAAACTGAAAATCTAAAATGTAAGGAAACAGAACCTCACATTAAAAAGTACTATCACTGGGCAAGTAGCCCAGGACCATGACAATTATTATTCATATTGAACAATATTCTCTACTCCTGAATGGTGCAATCTATCACTCCTATACTGAGCAATATTCATTCAGCAAAGTTCAAAACCTACCCACTGTACACTGTGTGTTTTTCTGGGTAAAGCTGTCCGTTCACATAAGGTTTATCCACCGCAATGACAGCTCGGGTCTCATAGTCCCATGTCTGACCAACTTTATAGCAGACCTTCTGAGGGGATCACTGGCCCTGGAAAAGCTCACGCTCCAGGACTGTGCATACTGTGTCGGTGTTGTGCCAAAAAGTGATCGTCTGCCATAACGTGATTCCGATTTTCTATGTGCTCTTATGTGTAATGTCTTTGCTTATATTGGTAAACAGAGTGCAGTCAACATGATTTATGAAGGGCTTATTTATAAAATGAAGAAATCTTTAGGAGTTTGTGTTATTGTACCTACAGTATAATCAATCCAGTGTGTTAGGCCACTTAAAATATCTTTATAGAACTGTGATGTTATATTTGTTGTGATTTATGCAGCCTTCTGAGCCAGATTTCTGTTTAAAAAGACATTTTTAATGTTTTACCTTGATAAAAAAATGAATATATATAAAAGTCACTTTGCCAAAAACTGATTGCAGCTTCTACCTTGTGATAGAAATGCTGTTTCTCGCTCAAAATGACCTGCTATCATTCATGAGAGAGATGTTTGACACATGTTACACAGATTATAGGTCAACAAGTCATTTACAGTCATTTAAATACAGGCAATCACATTTTGACAGAGGATCACTTTTTGGCAGTCGATCACTTTTTGGCACAACACCAGCAGCTGTTGAATGTAACTAATAAAGTAACTTGTAATATAACTTATTTACTTCTAAAATTAATTAATCAGTAATCAGAAATCAGATTACTTTTCAAGGTAACTATGCCATCACTGATTACATTTATGGCACGTGACAAGATATGCATCCTCCCGGATTACATTCAGACAAAAATTAAGCAGTGCTCCTTTGCCTACCCTCCAGGACTTATACACAACAAGGACCAGAAACCGGGCAGAAAAAAATTATCACAGACTCCTCACATCCTGGACACGAACTCTTTAACCTCCTACCCTCTGGCAGGTGCTACAGAGCCCTGAACACAAAATCAAACAGACACTGTAAAAGTTTCTTTCCAAATGCCATCAAACTTATTAATAACTAAAACTGAAATGCTGTTTACTGTTGATCACTTGCCACACTGCACTTTATACAGGCTGTATAATACTGCAACTGCACCTTACCTTATTCAGTTATTTATCTTGCACTATATTTATATTTTTGTACATATGCAAATTCTGTTGAACATGTGAATGTGTACATTGTCTACATAGTCTTGTCTGCATATTGTGTTGTTTGTAAATTGTAGAGAGTAAACAACAGCTGGAAACAAATTCCTTGTGTGTGAGAACATACTTGGTGAATAAAGCTGATTCTGATTCTGATGCAGTGAGGGCCTTCCTTCAAAGCCATGAGTACACACACTACAGTCTTATATTCCCAGCTACACTAAGTATTACAATCTCAAATGGGAAAGAGGTTCAACAACGGTCACGGTTAATGCCAGTAATGATTGGATTGTAAAATCCATCTAAATGTTTGAAAAAGCAGCTGAGGATTTAAGATGACTGAGCCTTGCATTAACATCTAAAATCTATCAGAATTCCTTTGGATTGAATACAATGTACATCATCAAACAGCACTACTATTTAGAGTATTATGCTCCCATTATGCTATTTTTATGGTAAGCAAGTTGTAGTTATTGAGTATGCAAGATATTGAGTTAATGGGGCCAGAATTGAAGGAGGAAAGTTGAGAGGGGTTAAGGTTGAACATTTTCAGTTTGTATTTGAGGTTTGAATTTTGGTTAATCTACTGTTGTTCTTTATCTAAGATATATGTGCCATTGTGCCTGAAGCAGCCAGGGATTGAACTGCCAAACCTTGGATTTAGATGACCTGCTCTACCTCCTGAACCACAGACACACCACAAGCGTATAGTGTGAGTTACTCCAAAAGAAAAGTGGCAGATTGAAATTTATTAATCAATCAGCCCCACCATCTGAAGATTTATGGAAAGAAAGATCTCTACTGCAGGCAGTATATGGTCTTTTGATGAATGACTAAGTCGTAGACATGCTCATGAAATCACAACAACAATACTACGATCATGGTGAAAGGGCTAGTAAAATGCTAAGCCACTAGCTGAAAAAATGGCTGCAGCAAATTATATTTCAGCAGTTAGAGATAAGGATGGCAACATTATCACAGACCATTGGGAATTTAAAACAAATCTAAGGAATTTCAGGAGGATTTTTACACCTCAACGCACTGTGAAATTTCCTCAACTGCATTAAAATTCTTATAATAGAGGATGCAGCTAGAGACACTCAGGAGCATAGGATACAACTAATGGAGACTGAGCAGGTGGTTAAGAAAATGAAGTCAGGTAAAGCCCCAGGGCCTGATGGATTCCCTATTAAATTTCATTAAACCTTCTCATCTAAATGCCTCCCTGCTTTGTGTAAAGTATATTAAGAGGCACTCAGGGTCAAATCACTTCCTCCAACAATGATGCAGGTTACCACTTCTGTGCTTCTCAAGAAAGACAAGGATGCATTGTAGTTTGAGTCCTATTGTTTTATTGTTAGCATGCTTTGTTGTGATTATAAGATCTTAACAAGAGTGCTGGCAGGCAAATTGGAATGTGTGCTCAATAAAATTATCCACACTGATCAGACAGGGTTTATAGGAGCTGTCTGTACAGTAATCTCTGTCATGTGTATAATATAATAAATCTGCCAGGTAGTAAGGTAATCCCAGATATTATTGTTTCAATGAGCTTCTAGCATGGTGTCTCATTCTGCTCAAATGGAAACATTTTCTAACTCTTTCCCATAAACACTGAATGATGGACTTGACGTCCCATCAAGTAGAACTCAGGGTTCTATCAAAAGATTTGAAAAAATTTGGCAGCTATTTTACTGTACATTGAGAGACTAGCTGTTAAATCAGCAACAATTAATGACTCTTTGTAAGTTTTCACGTATTATTCATATAAAAAAATTCCCCACTCCCTACTGGCCATCTTTGTTTGAGTCATAGTCCTGGGTTGGTGGCCCAGTGTTTTAAGTTTGGGAGTTCGAGGGTCCTGCACAGAATCTTAGCTGCTCTTTTGACTGCACTCTTCTGGACAGAGATCTTAGATGTCATTCCTGAAATCTATTATATTGCCAAAAGTAGTCACTCACCCATCTAAATCATTGAATTCAGTTTGTCCAGTCACTTCCATAACCACAGGTGTGGAAAACCAAGCACCTAGGCATTAACGTAGTAGTGGACTTAGCAAAAACACTGTACACCCAGGTCTTTCAGCTGAACTGGATTAATGATGGACTCACCAGAAACACCTCTGACTCAGTCAGTGAAATGGGTCACTGAGCTCACTCCAGTCAGTGATTTAAGTAAATAATAAGTTTAATATTCCAAGAAATAAGTATTGGTGTTCATTATGTGACTGATTTTATGTGCATATTATTATAGCTCTCAGACAGACAGATGAGAAGGACACTACAAAAGCAGCTGATCGATGGTTTAGCAAAGATTGACAACAGTCAGCTGCCAGGGAAATTGAAAGTGTGGTGTTACCAGTTCACCCTATACAGTAGAAGTCACTCAAAATTGCCGCTCCCAGCCAGCTGACAGCCAGCTGGCAACCAGAGGTTGAAGAAGAAGAAAGGGACTCCTTCTTCTGGGGCGTATCTACGTTCCCAGCACGACCACACCTCCTTTCCCTCAATTGCAGAGTGTCACCAAGAGATGATGCAATTTCTTCACAAAAACTTTGACTTCTGTGATTCACAAATGTTTTGTTAAGATTTCATGCTGAAGTATTTTCACTGTCTAAAACAAAGCTACAACCAATGGTGGAACAAGTTTTGAAAATCTAAAATAGATGGATAAAATTTTAGTCAGTATGACTTTCACACATGTTCACACTGCAAATCACCAAAATTACTTGATCAATTACATTCTTTTCATCAATCTTATTTCAGTGACATCCTGTATAACTGACAGTAAAGGCATTCTAGTCAATTTTTGTGAATCTAATACAGTAAGTAAAAAAATAAACATTGTTTTTAGCAGCGACTGCGCTGAGCAATCTAAGCTTGTCTCCATTCTCAAGTCTCCATGTTAGCACAGCTCTGCATGAAGCTGCACTTCTATCAATTATAAAATTATTTAAAAAGCTACCTACTAAAGGTAGCTTATAATGTGTCATCGGCATTAATATGAACACTCATCGCCTCCGTGATGCCCTGCTTCTGCTGCCTGGTGTCAAACCTGATTTGCATGACAGTATTGTCCCAACTTTCCTTCCACCATTAGACAGGTGTGCCTTCTCATAAATGTGTACTGCCAGTAAAGATAAATTGATTGATACACATGAATCCTGATTGTTCAGAATTTTTTTAAAAGCCACTTAAAAATGAACTATGAATTACTCAAACAAAAGGCACTTAACAATGGGTTTTATAGAGTGATGAGAATGAATTGGAAATATTTGTTCAAATTATCATCAATATGTATGGAGGAGATCAGGAAAGAGGTGCAACAGTGAGCGTCTACAGCTGTCTGTAAAACACAGTGCAGGTTCTGTTATGGTTTGGGGCTGCAGTTCATCCAGTGGTGCTGGAGATCTTGTCAAAAATCATTTATCAGCACGGAAAAGTCCCAAACACACTGGCAATGCAGTAAAAGCATGCCTGGATAGAAAAACACAAAATAGAACACTATCAGTCATGGATTGGCTTCCCCAGAGCCCAGACTTCAACATTACTGACCTTTAAGAAGCCTGGAAAACTGTTCCTGAAGACTACTTAAAGAAATTCCTCAAAGAGATCAGACTGTGCTGAAGAATAAAGGCGGTCATACCAAATACTGACTTTCAAGCTCCAGTTTTTAACCTTATAAACTGCATTCCCATGTATGTTTGCACATTTCAATAAATGGCTGCACCTATTGGGCACAATACAGAACCACCAAATTAAAGTCCATTAGACCAGTGCTAACTTTATGGATGTAGGGGTAGGGAAATGGTCTGTGTAATTGTGGCTGAGTGCCAGCTCATGGTGCTGTCCACAAAACAGCACCATGAGCTGGCACTCAGCCACAATCCACAAAACAGGATGTTCGAAGACTATAGTCGAAGACTATCAATAAAATGCCAGCTAGACCACTTTGTGAATTTCGTAAATTTAAGTTTTTCCAACTTGACATTCAATTTTTGGTGGTTTATTTTTTGCTGTTGAAACCGAGAGTTTCTCCTGAGTAGACTCCATGCTCTCACTATTCCCCCAAGTTAACAAGAATGCTCTGAGTGTCAAAGTGTCTGTGTTTTTGTGAATGCATCCAAAAGTTTTCTGACTGATTTTAAAAGTCGTGTTCGGCTCAGAAATTTCTACAGACACACAGAGATGGGGGTGGCGGGGTGCTTCTTGTCTGCAGGAAGTGGTTTATTTCACACCTGATCATTGAAAGGTGAAAAAGTTTTACTGTGATGCAAATGATGCGAGACAGCTGAACAACATGTGCTAAAATGGGAAAAACAAAAATCTCTCATTTGAATGTGGTCCTACTGTTAAAAAAAATACAAACTGGACTGTTTTTAGTAAATGTTTTTATAAATACTTTCTGTCGATTCATCCAAAGACGACTGTGGACTATAGCAGTGGGCCACGGTGGGGGGGGGGGAGAGAAGGAGAGCTGCTTCCACAGACGAATCCTCTGTAATGCTAATGATAGTCTGGGCTCTCTTACTTGTCTGCAAAGGTAGTTTTTGCCCTTAAAATTACTGCAGTAATTTACCAGAGTTACGCAGTTGTCGGTCGTGGTCCTCCCGGGAGTGTAGCCTTGTCATGTCACAATGTCATGTGAATCAAAGATGTACCTGAATCCCACTAAGGCCTTAAACATAAATGAGAATGGATATAACAGGCCTCAGTTTTATCTACTAATCTAAAGCCTACAGTGCTCATTAATCCAGTGTGTGATAACTGTAAATAAATGATAAGGAAATAATAGCTGTGAATACTATTCCCAACACAGTGTTAATTTATTTTATCTAAAGGTGCGGACACTTTTTTTTAAGAAGAAGAAGAAACAGCCTTTATTGTCCCGCAAAGGGGAAATTCAGGTGTAACAGCAGCAACAGATATAAAAGTTCGCACCAAAAGTTCTTGAAGTGTTAAAAGCAATATATAAAAAAAACAAGATTAACAACAACAATAATAATAATAACAACAACAACAATAACAACAACAACAATAATAATAATAAATGTACAAGAATATAACAGAAAATACTGTGCAGTGACAAATAGGCATATTGGACTCACGATTACCTTAATAAATTCAATTAAACTGAATTTTTTCATGCCAAGTCACAACAAGGATCTTTATATTGTAAGGTAACCACTAAATAGTACCAAAAATGATTATTTTAGAGACCACCATGCCATGGAATCACACCTGCCATAATGCAGACCCATATTCAAACTCAGCTTTCATTTTGATGTTGACTAGCCACCTCTAAAGTTTCATGACTATATCATGTACAATTGCATTGCTAGTTATGCTGAGCAAAATCTGTACACTTTTACTCCTGCCAAAGTACTAAAAGCACTGTTGTTGCAGTTATGACTGTGTGTGAAGGCGCACAGCTTGCCACAATGACAGACATGTTGGCTTTACTTATTGGCAAGCTTGGCTATAATGCAAATCTTAAGGGCTATACCTCTGATGTCATCTTAGCCTGGAAAAGCCTTCTGATGGTGCTCCAACTCAAAATGTTCTATTTGCTTTTGCTTTTGAGTAAATCAGTCTGAATAAAACCAGGTGCAAAGTGTGATTGAGCTTTTGTTATTCCAGCATCTAAACTGTGGAACAAGCTTCCTCAATGTAATAAAGGTTACCAATCTGAATTGCAGTTCTCAGAAATTGATTCAAGGCAACTCACCTTACTTTTCTCTGATAAATTTCCACTGTGCACAGCCTTTTTTCATTAGCTTGGTGTCTTTCTTGTGTCATCAACTCTTGCTTTTAACCTTGTGGTGTATTTTGCAGCACAGTGCCATAAAAGTAAATTTAGTAACAGCAACATAGTTGGCTTTCTATTTCAGCGTAGAAAGAAATGCTGTAAAATAAAATGAAAAGTGTGTGTGGCTGAATAGTGACTTTTACAGTAATTGTTACTTTTATAGGCACTCAGCTACAGGCCTAAAATATCCTTCCAGGTAATTGTTAATGTCCTAAACAACAGAGATATTAGTGCAATCAACAAACTGATGTTTGAAACATTTCTTTTCACAATGGGATCTGCATGAAGAAATTTAGAAGCTTCAAATGCTGTATTATCTGATGAGCCTACATGGCTTACCCTTTCTTTTCCCCTTTCAGATAGATACAGGACTGAAATGCTAATTCAGGAACTTTTAGGGATGTTCTGTTTACTCTGTGCTACATGAAACCATTTGCATGCAATCAAGCATCACAGATACAGTACTGTATGTTTGCATTATCTGTGGTATCTGGCAAGAAGATGTTAGCAACAGATCCTTTAAGTTCTGTAAGTTGCGAGGTGGGTCCTCCATAAATTGGATTTGTTTGTCCAATACATTCCACAGATGCTCGACTGGATTGGGATTTGGGGAATTTGGAGGCCAAGTCAACACCTCAAACTTCTTGTTGTGCACCTCAAATGATTCTTGAACCATTTTTGCTTTGATGCAGGGTGCATTATCCTTCTGGAAGAGGCCACAACCATCAGGGAATACCATTCCCATGAAAGGATGTACATGGTCTGCAACAACTCTTAGGTAGGTAGTACGTGTCAAAGTAACATCCACATGGATTGTAGGACCCAAGGTTTGCCAGCAGAACACTGGCCACAGCATCACACTGCCTCCTCTAGCTTCCCTTTTTCCCATAGTGCATCCTGGTGCCAGGTGTGCCAGGTAAGCAACATATGCACACCCGGCCATCTACGTGATGTAAAAGCAAATGTGATTCATCAGACCAGACCACCTTCTTCCATTGCTCCGTGATGAAGTTCTGATGCTAAAGTGCATGACAGGAGTCGGCATGAGCACACGGACTGGCCTGCCACTATGCAGCCCCATACTCAAGAAACTGTGATACACTGTGTGTTCTGACACCTTTCTATCAGAACCAGCATGAACTTTTTTGGCAATTTGAGCTACCATAGTTTGTTGAACCATATGGGCCAGACCACTTTTGATAGATACTGACCACTGCAGACCGGGAACACCCCACAAGAGCTGCAGTTTTGGAGATGCTCTGACCTAGTCATCTAGCCATCACATTTTGGCCCTTGTCAAACTGGCTTAAATCCTTACACTTGCCCATTTTTATCTTTCTGCCTGTTATAAAGTGGGTCATACTGTTCATCTGTCTGTTCATTTGTCCATCTGTCTGGGCATTTGTCTGTGAGGCTTTACCTTTCCAATCTATAGACTCCAAAAACACAAGGAGTTGAGCCATAAAATCTGGCATATGTGTTCTTTACTCATCAAAGATGTGCAACATGATATTTGTCTGTCCATTCATCCATCCATCTATCTGGGCAAAATAGTTTTGCAGAAGGTAATAAGATGTCTGCTGAAGGGTTTTCTGTTATGAAATGGGCCTGTAGTGTTATCCCGACTTCTAAATATATGTTTATGTTTTCATTAATATCCCATCGGTGCTGGGTCTTGTTCCTGCTTTTAACACATCAACTTTGAGGACAAAATGTTAATTTGCTCCATAATATATTCCACCCACTAACAGGTGCCATGATGAAGAGCTAAATAGTGTTATTCACTTTGCCTGTCACTAGTCATAATGTTATGTTTGATCAGTGTATTTAACTAGTAATTCTATACTTGCAGTTTTTATAACCTAATGACCATTGAAATGGAAGTTAATGTAGATAATACTTAAGAAATACCTGCTCAGATAAGTGCCTGGAGGTTATTCAACATGGCTTCTAGAAGGATTTTGATATTGTGAGGGCAAAAATGTGATATTAAAATGCCTTGCATATTTACTCCTTATTGAGACAGGGATCTGTTCTGATATACTTTCGTGTCAATCAGTTACTGAAACTGAAGTGATTTATCACATAGAAAAATAAAAATTGTTTATCACTAAACATAATGAATTCTTTGTATACAATAAAAAAATGGCATTCCAGTGAGAGGTAACAACAGTTTACATTTTGTAAATTAGCTTCAGTGTTTTCAAAACAGCGGGAGTGTAGTCATGACCCACTTTTTCAATCAGTGGTCATTTCAAATTCTGAAGGCAAGAAGAGTACTAATGGGGAAAATTTGAGCTCTTCTCTTTTATAGCAGAAGAAAGAAGCCAGCTCTAAAACTTGTTAAAAACATTATGTGCTACAGACTAAAAACTGACATTTTACTTTATATAAAACATTTTACCAGCAGCATTATTTCTTGTCATTCCAACCCAGAACTTTAGCAGACTGTAGGTCACTGCTCACTTACCTCTGACCTTCACCTGGTTGGATGTGCAGGTTGGACAGGGCAACAAGGTAAACTCTTCAGCCTGGTACATTGAGTAGTCTGTACTGGCCACCACCACCCGATCCCCAGACCCCCAGCCTGCAGGGTGGTCAGCCAGCTCCAGGATACTACTGTTTGACATTATGTCAATGGAAATGAAGGCCTGTGGACGAACTATAGGGTGAAAAGTGAAGAGTTAGAACACAAATAATGCAGCAAAGCTGACACCCACGTGCTTCTATATGCACACAGACCTACACAGTTAGGGTTAACTACAAAGTAATACATTGCTGTATGCTAGTATAGTAATCACAATACAGTTTTTGATCAAACAACTGACACTTGTGTTACCTAAATTATTCAATTATCAGGGTAATAATAAGGAAAAAGGGGGTGGGGAGATTCACAGGACAGATTTTTTCAGAAAATTTTCAGATTCTTCATTCCATATTTAGTGGTAAGCTGAACAAAATTCCATTGCAGATCCAAATTGTGGACTGTGAAGTTACATACAGGTGACGTATGTTTAATGTGACATGTGAAACAAATGCAAACAGAGAACATAGCATTGCATTTGCAGGGGGATGATAAATCTGAAATTCAAAATAATTGGTATTTCTAATAAACAAATATACACACATATGCATATGCTAAGATCATTATAGTTAGCATAGTAAAGCTCTTGTATAAGTCCTTGAATTCTGATTGCTTCAGTGATATTGTTACCAGTACCAATTTATTTTGGTAACATATCCTGTCTCCACACTGGAGCTGTTTTAAGAGCAAAGCCTGAACAGGAAGTGTCATCACACTGGTGGTCTGCAGCCAGGCTCTCTTGAGTGTTCTTGTTAGTACAGGGATTTGTTCTAATAGGCAGTAACATCTAAGATTTCACATTATATTGTCACCTGGCAATTACTTGGCAATACATTTCAGTGGAAGTGAAGGCATAACACAAAGTAATGCCATGAGTGATCTAACAAATTACTCTCTACATGGAGTAAATACCCATTTACTTTGTGTAGAGAATAGAGAGGGTTACTTGAAATTAAAAGTAATGAACTGCTTACTTGATTAACAACCTAACACTTATAGTCACCATTAGAAATAACAGCCTGTGTAGACCTTTTAAATATGTCTGAAGGCTGATGATGTGTTTACAGGTGGATCCTGACTGGTGATAAAATATGTGAGTTCTGCAGTAGTGCATCTTCAAATACACTATACAGTGATCCCTCACCTATCACGGGGTTTACGTTCAGAGACCCCCGCGATAAGTGAAAATCCGCCAAGTAGCGGTGTTATATTTATTTTATTATTTATATATATTTTAAGGTTTTGTAAATCAATCCCACACTCCTATAAACCTTTCCCACTCTTTTATTAACCTTTCCCACACTCTTATAAACACTTAATATGGTCTTAAACATGAAAATAAAAAATAAAAAAACACAACACCACAGAGCTACACTACATGCAGACGTCAATGTGAAGTGGACAAGGAGAAATGCTGAACGTATGGGCACAGTGCGGGAGAGCAAACAGACTGATGCTACGATCACTAACTCAATCGGCACCCAGGATACAGAACACAGTGCTGTGGTTGGTCGCCTTTCATTCCATCAGCCAATAAGCCAATAGTGTGCCGTGTACAATCTCACGTTGGAAAACTTTCGCAAGCGGTAGTGGCATACAGTACTACATTTCCATTGTGTACAGTACAGTATTCATCTGCTCATGAAAAACCCACAAAATCCAGCGATATAGCAAAAAATCGGCGATACTGAATTATATATATATTTTACAAAAACAGCGATAAGTGAACCACGATATAGCGAGGGAAGACTGTAAAAACTATGCATTCATCTGCCTTCACCCTACTTATAGCCACTTTGCAAAGTTGCTGTCCTATAGCTCATTTAGTAACTTGGTAATGTGTTGTAAAGACATTATGTACAGACATAAAAATATCTACTCTCTCCTAACCCATCTCTCATTCCTGTCTCCACAACAGACAAACACAGTGTCTTGAAGATTTGCTGCTGGTTGTGTAGCCTAAACAAGGTGTCAGTTGCATTATAAGTTCTCTAAATAAAGTTCAACTGTGCTTTACTCTTTCCGTTCACATATGTTCACTTCTCCCTCTGCCCCCCCCCCGCTATCTCTTTCTCTCTGTTGTAATGCTGTCCTAGCATTTGCCTCATGAAACATCCGACAGAACATGAGCAGTTTGTTTCTCATGACTGACTGCAGTTGTTTGTACAATATTAAGAAAATGTGATTCATTATTTTTGAAGTTATTTTCTCTGCTTGTTTTTTGTTGGCAAGTTGTGTAAGCACTTATTAACCACAATACATCTTTTACTGAAATCACATCCTCAATTCAGAGTGAAGGCAAGCAAAAGCTTTTCTAGAATGGCTGGTAGAATACAATTGTATTTTGATGCCTTGTGGGAGCATGTGGGAGTAATTGCAGAGTGATGCTAACAGCTTGTAGCTATTGTCAACTTTGACAAATGACACCCTCTATATAACACAAACATAGGGACAAGTGAGACAAAGGGCTATAGGATCTCAGCATAGATGGAACAGAGCCTGTGTGGCACTGTTTACCAGTTCTATGATATGGCCTCCATGTATTCAACCATAGCAGTCGACCCACACACAATATGGTCTTCAAAGTACAACAAGATAATATGTTCTATATATACTCACTAACCTATGTATTAAGTACACCGGTTCATACATGAAGACATGAACAAGGACCTGGTCTAAAACAAATAAGTCTAACAACAGAATGGAAAACAGAATTCAGCAAACTATAACAAACTAAAAATCTAAACTGTAGAACTTAGAACACAACTAGAAATTAAACAATAACAGACATTAATTACAAAAACACAAAATCCTGGGCCAAATGGTGTGAGTGGGATGTCTGGTGGATTGGTGGAACACCTCTGGAGTGGTAGGTCTGGGTGCCTCAAAGCAGATGAAGAAGTAATTAAGTTCAAGACTGCCTCTGTGTGTTCCTCAGTGTTGTAGTCAAGACCACCTAACCCGAGACCGAGACAAGACCAAGACCACAGTGTATCGAGACCGAGACAAGACCAAGACTTTTAGGGCCCAAGACCGAGTCGAGACCAAGAACAGTGCCTGATGCTACATGACACAATAAAATGTGAAACATGATCAAAATCACTGCTCAAATTGATCTGAAAGATCCACATTCCCATAAAATCACCACAATATTAAACACTCTGAAATAAATGTAACCATCCATCTTTATTTAATACTCCTGGTTGACTTCCATCATTTATCACAGAATGTAAAACAATTATTCATAGTCCATCACAATAGTCTTAACTGTTCTCTGCCTTTCATAAACAATACATAAAGTTATGTTGTTTTTAAACCAACAACAATCTTTGTAAAAATGTGTGCTCTTTCAAAACCACACAGCTAAATGTGTAAAAATGGCAAACAATCATCAACAGTAAGAATTAAAGCCACAAGTTTCTCTCTTAGACAGATTAAAGCTGCAGTATGTAACTTTTATAATAAATCTGTTTTTTACATATTTGTTACAACTGTCATGACAATATGAGACAGACTGACAAAAAATCGAGCTCCTCCACCTCCTCCCTGAACTGCTCCCAGTCAAAAACAACCAATCAGAGCCAGGAGGAGGTTCAATCATTGTCAATCACTCCTCCTGTATGTGCTGCTCAATGTAGTTGTGTGCCATACTGCAAGATTTGGTATAGATTCGATGCTAAATAAATACGGGGCCATTATCGCCGATATTGATACTGATACTTTTTAATATTTATGAAGAATTTTCATGAATTTTAACTGGTTTGAGATTTTTTGCTTTGGAATTAATTAAAACCCAGGAGAGAATTGGGTAAAGTTTATACGTAAGTAGAAAATACTTTATTAAAATAAAAGTTATTGTTCTGAAACAAGAGAACATTAACAGAACAATTTTCCACATACATTGATGCTTGGATATGTTTTTTGTTTTTTTGTTTTGTAAATGAAGTGTACAAAATGATCACTCAAGAACAAATGCAAACTTTTTTCTAGGTAGATTGTTCAGAAAGTTTAATACAAAAATGTAATTAAAAATGTCCCTTTATTCACTAATTTTCTAGATTTCTTTCTTAAATAAACAAGCTGTAAAAATTTAAATTTAAATTTACTTTAAATGTTTCATAGCAAATTCCTTTATTTCCCAAATTAAAATATGTTATGTGTCATGTGATGGTATAACAAAACACTGGATGGGAGGAGCAAAGTGTGCCTGCTCTGTGCTGTGACAGCATCAGCTCTTTGATGAAACCGCAGCACTGCATACAGGAGAGAAACTGAAGCTAAAATATTGATCTCATTACACTGATATTGACCAGTACCAATACCAATGTTGGTATTGATATTATCAATATTAGGATCAATCTGCCCACCACTAGCTCAATGTACTAATGGCGGAGAAACAACTTCCTTATTTATCTGCCCTCATTGGTAGCCATGGTAACTACAGGGTTCTAGCAAGAAATTTTACAGCCCAGCGCTAATGCTAATGCTAATTAGTAAGCTAATGCTAACCACTAAATGCTGCTTCCGCTTGTTAATTGAGTGACGGGGCCTACGATGTAACTGGCAACCACCTCTGAAGCCTAGGCAGTGATCAGTTTTTGTGGACGTGTAACATTTCTCAAGGTGCATGTCAGGTTAGGTTTGGAGAGGATTTTCAGTTATGTACATAGGACCGATGCAGAACTCTAAATCAGGACTTAATAGATCGATAGAGTGATAATTTTTGCATGTAATCCAGAAAAGTTACACTTATATATCATGCATTTAATGTGTCCCAGAGTGCAGTTTCCTTCCACTAATGGGTTTGCAGAAGTCACATAAAAAACATACACAACAAAAACATAATCCAGATTTTTTAAGATCAGCTGCTAAAAGCATTCCCTGCATTTGAATATCAGCCACCATGTTGTAAGCATAAACTATCACGTTTTTAATGCAACAACAGGAGGTGACATCATCTTGCTGGGACCTGTAGTTTTTTTATTCTTGAAGGCCTTTCATAGTTCCACTGGTGCTGAAAACTAATGTTTGACTATGGCTTTCTGAATACAAGTAGGGCTGCAACTATCAATTATTTTAGTAATCAAATATTCAATTTATTACTCCATCAGTTAATCAAGAAATTGGATAAGAAATAATTTTTCATTTTAACAATTCATCAGCATATTTTAACTTCCTTACTGCAGATATTTCTCTGTGTGAAACAAACAGGGTGGATGGAGCAGCTACAAAGTTCTCTGTTCCTCACGCTGCTGATCAGATGGTTGATGAAGGACCTCCAGCTGTTTCCCAGTAAACATTTTAAGGTGGTTACAGGAACAAGAGCTCCTTTTTGCTCCACCTAAGCTCACCATCTCAGTAGCAGGGCTCTGCCTCTTTGCGCTTGACTGTGCAGACTGACTGCACACAAAACAGCTGCTGTTGTGTTTTTCGTTGAAAAACTGGGGGCTGCATGAGCTTAATGCTGTAATGCTTTTTATTCACAAGCATCCTCCAAATTATGTTTCTACTGCAGGTCTATTTTTAGTTGCTAATCTTAAAGATAAAAAACATTTTGACAGAGCCCCTCGGTACTGAAGGGGGTGGAGGGGGGGCACCGAACGATTGCTAGTGCTAATGGCAGCCCCCACTAGTAAACTGTGGTTATTGATCCGATGGCTACAGCTGACTCAAAGAAAAAATGCTGGCATTCTCTGCATAACACACGCGTGGGCACACCAAAACATGCACACTCACAGCACAGAGCAGTGCAAAACCTGTGGAAAAACCTGTCAGCGAAGATCCACTCGTGTTAAAGGGTCGTTTTTATTCCAAATGACGGAAATCAGTCACAGTGACAGAGAACTAATGTGGATGAAATGCTCCGCTTACACGGAGACACCTGAGCTGCAGACTTAAAACGAAACATCGAAGCAACAAATTTGTGTCAGGATTTTTAATAATCGAATTGAGTTACTCCAAGAATAGTTGCAGCCCTAAAATTTGCATTAAATTTTCAGTTTGTGTATCAAAATACATGAAGGTTGGTATTTACCTTTCATACTGGGATTTTTTTGTTGAATAGGAAGCCTGAAATTTTCCTTTGATCTTCATTTTCCCTCTTACTTCTCCGTTCATGCCGGTTGCCATTTTAATTTCTGTAGTCCACGAAATCAAGCACACACACGACCATAGTGGGATCAAACATGCACATTGTGAATGAAACTGCTCGTGCTCTGTGGTAGATTGCAAACTGCGGTGAAATGATACAGGCTCAAGCAACGATAATAGCAGCAACCTAGCAGGGGCGAAGTCTGCGAGGGGCACTCCTGGGAGAGGGCAGAGGAGCGCAATCTTTGTTGGATATGAATCAGTACGTTTTGCATCCAATAAAAGCAAGGATGTTAAAAAATGAGCTGAACAATATTCTGGCAATTTAGCGATTTTCCACAGCTGTGGTCTTGACTGGTCTTAAAATAAAATCCCAAGTCCGCAATGTCCGAGTCCATGACAAGACCGAGACCAAATGAGGTCGAGTCCATCAAAAAGCGGTCGTGAGACCAAGACCAATCTTGAGAACTACAGCATTAGTGCTCCTGTAGCTCCATATGTTTAAATATGGTCCACTCTGTCCACTGGAAGCAACAGGTGGTTGGACATGCCCAGGTGGGGTCCAGGGTGGAGTATACCTTAGCTAAGTGCTTAACATTCACATACATTCATCTGACAGCAACTTTGGGTTCAGTATCTTGCCCAACAATACTTTGGCATGCAGCCTGGAGCAGCCAGGAATTGAACCAGCAACCTTCCAATTAGTAGATGACCTGCTTTACCGCGTAAGCCACAGCCACCCCACAGCCAATATGGCCAGGAGACTGAAATTCAAACAGAGAATCAGAATGGGGAAGAAAGGTGACTCAAATGACTTTGAACATGGCATGGTTGTTAGTGCCAGATGGACTATTCAGAGTACAGTCATCCCTCTTGCGGTTCACTTAAGCTGCAATAAGTGGATTTAAAAAACAAAAAAAAACTAATTATGTATATCGGTAACACCCCATAACTATGTTCATCACTCGGACTAAGAGATAAGTTAGGCCTACACCTTTAGCTGAAAGAGAAGTAACGGCTGAGGGCGAAGATACTGCACCACCTTCATGACCATCAGTATTGCACAGCTACATAATTCATCATCTTCATCATTCTAGTCATAGTAAGAGAGTGGGAAAGGTTTATAGGAGTGTGGGAAGGGTTTATAAAGCCTTAAAATATATATAAATAACAAAATAAATACATCATAAATACAACGTTGCTACGTCGCAGATTTTCCCTGTCGCAGGGAGTCTCTGGAATGTAACCGGCGATAAGTGAGGAATCACTGTATTTCAGAAACTGCTGATTTTCCTGCACAACTATTTCTACGGTTCATATTGAATGGTCTGAAAAATTAAAATGTCCAGTAAGTGACAGTTGTATGGGTGTAAATGCATTGTCCATGGCTCCAACCTCAAAGCAGAATGGCCAGACTTCTTTGATGCAAAGGCAACAATAACTCAAATAACCACTTGTATGCAGGAGAGCTCTAAATGCATAACATGTTGACCCTTGTAGCAGGTGGGTTACAGCAGCAGAAGACACACACTGGGTGCTTCTCCTGTCAGGACTAAGAACAGGAAACTGAGGCTACAGTCATGCATGGGCTCACCAACATTGGACAATAGAAGATTGATGAGTATCAATTTTTGCTGCAACATTCAGATGATATGTCACAGAACTCAATTAATCTTAAACATGACAGTGTTTACTGTTCTCCAGTGGCCTGCACAGTATGCAGCAGCTGTGTGATGTCAATATGGGCCCAAATCTCTGAGGAATATTTCTGGCATCTATACCACAAAGAATTAGGGCAGTTCTGGTGGCAAAATGGGGTCAGACTGGTACCGTCAAGGTGTACAGAATAAAATGAGTGTATGCATCAGACATAATCAGCTTAAAGTCAACTCATGCTTTTCCCTTTTTCTGTCTGTATACAGTCCTGCTGCAGTGAGGACCTCTCATTTTTTATATTTTCCTCTCACCTTGAAAAGCGGTGTTGAGCAACAGCTCTCCTGGCTTTCTGAAGGCCTTTTAAAGTTTGTCTTTAGACATTGGCTGCTTTTTCACTAAATTCTGTCTAGTCCTTGTACCTGAACATTTTCAGGGTTTTCTTTTTTTGGTTTGTCTGTTTATTTGTTAAGTAACTTTACACTGACCTATGAGCCATTCAAGCATTAAAAAAATGCACCCAACTCAAGGGATGAACCTGGCTTGTGTCAACACTTAACAGACAGCTTAACAAAGAGCCAATTTTACATTGTATCTTGAGGTACTTTGTTACTAGCAGCCTGTCACAAAAACAAATAGTTTTTTGTCATTTCTTTTATTGAGTCTATAGAAAAATGCCAACGATAACAGGAATAAAATAGTATTTTTGTATCATCAAAGTGATTCCCAAAGAGCTATTATCCAAAAACTTGGCATACCTCAGCATGGTGTGAAGTGTGTCTTTAAAATTTTTTGAAGAAAATGGAGGATAAAAGAAGAAGTGGCAGGCATGGGAAATATATACAGCAGATAAACAATATCTAAAATTCAGGTCCCTAAGAAATAGGAAAAAATCCAGCAACAACCTGACACAGGACCTGAGAAATGCATCTGGCCCTCTGACTGCTCACCAAAGCCTCATCAGAAATGGTGTCAGTGGAAGGGTGGCTGTCAAGAAGCCATTCTTAAGGAAGGGAAACAGGGAGATGCCAAATTACACAAGAATTGGACTGAAAATCTGTGCCACCAGGTCTTGGACAAGAATGATTAATCCAGATTTGAAAATTTTGGTTCAAATTGTCAATATGCGGAGGAGGTCAAGAGACTGTCTACAGCAATCTGTAAACAACAATGGAGGTTCTGTCACCAAGTTATCCTGAGTTACACTGGCACCAAGGCTCAGTACAAGATGAATAGAGATTATTTTGAACTGTAATTCATGGAAAGTTATTCTAGCAATAAAAATGTAGAACTGGAAATGGTCCCCATCAACTTAACTGTCCCCTTTATGTTCTCTATCCCTGCTATACTTGTGAGTGGCATTCCTTGAATAGTAACATGGTGCACCATAAATAAAAAGCCTGTGAATGGAAACTATGTACCCATGCTGTACTCACAAACATAGACAAAGACCGTCAGTAAATGATTATACCTAGTTTTCCACAGAGGAAGCGAACCCTGTAGTTGTGACACAGGCCATGAGTCTGGTCTTTGTTGAGACAGACAAAGCCATAGTCCTTGTCATTCTTGTGGATAACATCTCCTGTCTGGTTGGATGGAATGCCGTCGTGGGTTTCAGCCTGGACAGTGAAAGATGAATGACATGCATAAATAAAAAGTACAATTTGCACAGTTTGTGACACACCAGTGGTTTTGTAGGTGACAGCTGTCCTCAAGATGACAGGAGCATCTCAAAATGTTGGGAAGTACGCTTGAAAATACAGAGAAATGTATGATGACTTGGCATTAGAACATTTCTTGTTTATTGGATTCTAAAAATTTTTATACACTACATCTGGTATTTGTCTAGGGGCTGGCTTATGTTGTTGGCAAACACTAGGAAATGCCACGGCATACTGAGTTAGTCCTCAGTGCTCCATTGTTTCCCATTCCATCTAGACACAAAAACTTACTTGGACAGAGTCCTGTACATGTACATATTTACAATACAAAGCTCGGTCATTTCCACAAAGCTGTCACAGTAAGAGCAGTGTGCACCTTACATTTTTATTTTAATCTGCTGATAAAGTAATTAATAGCAATCACCTTTCTGTGCCTTCTACTGGGAAAAGTCACTTTACACAATACAGAGTGTCATAATGCAGTGGCAGGGTTTTTCACTGTCCTAGTTACCTCTGCCTTATGTCTTTGGTAACATCAGTGTGCATGTGTACGTGCATGTCATTCTGTTTGTAAACATACTAGCTTGAAAAGTTTTGAATGGATTCTGATAAAACTTTGTAAGGGGTGTAGAGTGCAATCATGTTAACAATCTAATAAAATTTGGGTAGCATGGGCATCAGCAGGGCTCGGTAGGTGAGTAGGAAACTGTGTATGCTGCATGGCTTCAGTGTAAGCAGCCTGGGTTCGCGTCCGACTCGCGGACCCTTGCTGTGTGTTTCCCCTATCTTTCTCTCCCCACTTTCCTGTCTCTCTTTGCTAAATACTATCTAAAAAAAAAGCCAAACAAATGGCTTACATCCACCAAGGTCATCAAAATCAGCTAATTTATTGGTCAAAAATTGGCAAAAAGCCTTATAACTTAGAAACCACTTAGTGTGGTGTGTCTTATTAGCATGTGAAAAGTACTGTATAAAGATTTAAAATTTCATGTCACATTTGATCTCTGACCTCTTCTTCAAGGCCTATAGATTGATCTGAAGGTCAAAGTGATAATGTTATATAGAGCTATTTACAATTATGTTTCTTGTTGCCATTGTTTATTTTAATATCATATAGGCATACAGGGAATATATGGGGATTCTAAATATCTCATTATATTGGAGCTCTGACCTCTTCTTCCAAGGTCTGATAAAGTCAAAATTTCATCAAATGTCTTTAATCTTTAAAACTATGCTTAAAATTTGACTGCATTTGATTGTATTGGCAACATTTAGGAAATGATCCTAGTATATGGGGATTTTAAATATCACATTATACAGGGGTTGGACAATGAAACTGACACAGCTGTCATTTTAGTGTGGGAGGTTTCATGGCTAAATTGGAGCAGCCTGGTGGCCAATCTTCATTAATTGCACATTGCACCAGTAAGAGCAGAGTGTGAAGGTTCAATTAGCAGGGTAAGAGCACAGTTTTGCTCAAAATATTGCAATGCACACAACATTATGGGTGACATACCAGAGTTCAAAAGAGGACAAATTGTCGGTGCACGTCTTGCTGGCACATCTGTGACCAAGACAGCAAGTCTTTGTGATGCATCAAGAGCCACGGTATCCAGGGTAATGTCAGCATACCACCAAGAAGGACGAACCACATCCAACAGGATTAACTGTGGACGCAAGAGGAAGCTGTCTGAAAGGGATGTTCGGGTGCTAACCCGGATTGTATCCAAAAAACATAAAACCACGGCTGCCCAAATCACGGCAGAATTAAATGTGCACCTCAACTCTCCTGTTTCCACCAAAACTGTCTGTCGGGAGCTCCACAGGGTCAATATACACGGCCGGGCTGCTATAGCCAAACCTTTGGTCACTCGTGCCAATGCCAAACGTCGGTTTCAATGGTGCAAGGAGCGCAAATCTTGGGCTGTGGACAATGTGAAACATGTATTGTTCTCTGATGAGTCCACCTTTACTGTTTTCCCCACATCCGGGAGAGTTACGGTGTGGAGAAGCCCCAAAGAAGCGTACCACCCAGACTGTTGCATGCCCAGAGTGAAGCATGGGGGTGGATCAGTGATGGTTTGGGCTTCCATATCATTGCATTCCCTTGGCCCAATACTTGTGCTAGATGGGCGCATCACTGCCAAGGACTACCGAACCATTCTGGAGGACCACGTGCATCCAATGGTTCAAACATTGTATCCTGAAGGCGGTGCCGTGTATCAGGATGACAATGCACCAATACACACAGCAAGACTGGGGAAAGATTGGTTTGATGAACATGAAAGTGAAGTTCAACATCTCCCATGGCCTGCACAGTCACCAGATCTAAATATTATTGAGCCACTTTGGGGTGTTTTGGAGGAGCGAGTCAGGAAACGTTTTCCTCCACCAGCATCATGTCGTGACCTGGCCACTATCCTGCAAGAAGAATGGCAAAAGGAGGCCCTACACCATACTAATAAATTATTGTGGTCTAAAACCAGGAGTTTCAGTTTCATTGTCCAACTCCTGTAGTTTGCATCTAAATATCATGTCATGTTTGACCTCTGACCTCACTTTTACATTTCACATCTGCCTTTCTTTCAAGTTGAACCCAAAATGCATTCCATATTTAAAGAAGGTCCTGTCAAGGGAAAGAGAATGAGCTGCCTATTTAATTAGAAATATACTGTAGTACAATATTATCTAATAAACTCAAGTCATTCATATCCAGTTATTTACAAATCAATACCTATTACCCATTACCTACTCCTACAGAATGTTTGTGTAATCAAAGTAAACATCTATCATGCTCCCCTAACTACAAACACCTTAAAGAACGTTTAAAGTTAATATACAGTACCAGTGCAAACTCTTGACTGGTACTGTATGCAAAATACAGTACTATTACATTACAAGAGACCTGTTGGCTATAGAGCTCTGTTATCATTTTTTTTTAATCTTGTACAATATGTGATGTATTGGAACAGAAAGTAATTTGACTGTAGGACAACCATCACTGAGCTGATACTTGGTTTTTACTTCTTTTTTTTTTTTTTGTAGTGGCTGAAGTTAAAGATCATTCTACTTTTCAAAAATTTGTAAAAAATAAATAAATAAAAAAGTGAAAAATCAGAAATTAATCTGTAGCTTTCTGTAAAGATTTGCTTAAATAAAATTTAAAAAATTGTCTGAGCACACTGAGTACTCACACCATGTTTCAAAAGAGTCAGCCTATGAATAAGGGAGGAGTAGGGATCCAATGTAAACCTCAATGAAAAGTATTTCTGCAAAATTTAAATAATTCATTAAAAAGTCAAAAATCGAAAATCAATCTTCCCTATTTTATAAAGCCATAGCCAACGAGTATTCGTGCCAATTTTCAGAAGTTTTAAATCATAAGTTGACAGACGATGAACAAATGATGGACAAATGATGGACAGATAACAGATGGCTTGTTATCAGGTATGCTCGCTGACTGTCATCTGTCATCAACAGTGGCGCTAAAAAGTAAATGTTGGAGTGCTTCTTGTTTTATATGCAGTTTCAGTTATTTAATGATGCTAATCTAGACATTTATGTAGTAACATTTTCTTGGCTGGTTAACATGCTGTAAATCCCTGCTTCTGTCAAACCTTTCTAAAAAGAGGCAATAATAAAACTGTGAGACTTCTTGAACTTTCCAGCAAACTGTACTGTGACCACTAAACTAAAAAGCCAAAAGAAAAAGAAAACTATGGACATTCAGCATCTGGCACTGAGCCTCTTCACATACCTTTGGGATGGTCAGATATTACAAAACAAATTAGACCCACATTACATAACATGTTGTAACAACATACAAAAAACAAACAAACAAAAAAAACAACAACAGCAAAAACACTTGGGTGTTCCAATTACAGTGAAAGTAGAAAACGGAAAAGTGACTTTGACCAGATTTGCTGGCAACATGACAGAGTTGGCACAGGAAGGATACCAGTGTTCTCCCTAAATCTTCATAAATATATAATGGATTTACAGCTCCTTGTGATGAACAAGCTAGAAAACCAAAAAAAATAAATAAATAAAAATTTTGACTTTTGGAGAATGTGTTCAGTTCAGCAAAAGAACAGAAAGTTCAAATTCTAAGGGAGTTGAGAGTATGGGTGTTCAACACAGTGTGGCAGCACTGCAGACTTGGCACCACATGGAAAGATAACAGTTGCTAATTTATGTCCCAGCAGCACTATCATGGCCTTATGACTGATGATTGGCTGACTGGATGAACAGACCTATGCAAGACAACTGCACATAGGAGCCTTCTCAGCTGACACCAGTGTGGAGGCTCTTTTTGAGACACCTTTGAACTGACTTTACTGTTGCTAAAGGTGCCGGGGCCTTGCTGCCATAGTTTGAGTGCACTTATTTCTGTCAGAGGTCCAGGCTTCATTTATTACTGAAATGAAATCTGCCATCATATTTAGAAGGCTAGAGATTGTGGCATATCCAGTGAGGAGGCTGACTGAAGTCGGTGTACTCGTAGTGCTGGCCTCAAGCTTGGATAAATGGAAATGGGGAGGGTTGGTCAGGAAAGCCATCCAGCGTAAAATCTTTGCCAACTCAAACATGCAGATCATCAAGAATGAGATTTCCATACGGGATCGGTAGGGGCCTGAGTTAACAACAACCACCTCCAGTACTGTTGGCCAAAAGGGTGCTGGTGGAAACTGAGGTACTTTTAGCTGAAGACTAGGGCAGTGGACTTTTTGACCAGATTGTTTAACACAATCTCGGAGGGCGAGAGGATGCGTAAGGAAGGGAAAAGAAATGTACTAGTACTGATTTTCGTGAATAAGGCTGATGCGCTGAGCTGTAGTAAATACAGAGGGAATGAGTTGATGAGTAATACAATAAAGATATGGGAAAGAGTTGCTGAAGCTAGGTTAAGGAGACAGGCGATGAGCCGCAGTACGGCTTCATCAGTATGGGAGAGCACTTACAGATGTGATATTTGCTTTGAGAGTGTTGGTAGAGAAGTACAGAGAAGGTCAGAAGAAGCTTCACTGTGTCTTTGTGGATCTAGAGAAAGCAGATAATAGGGTGCCAAGAGAGGACCTGTGGTACTGCATGAGGAAGTATGCGAGGCTGGTGCAGGACATGTATAAGGACAGTGAGACAGTGGTGTGGTGTGTGGTAAGAGTGACAGATGGGTTCAAGGTGGGGGTGGGATTACATCATAGATTGGCTCTGAACCCCTTCTTGTTTGCAGTGGTGATAGACAGGTTGACAAGGCAAAGTCGGGGAGTAGTCTTCACGGATCATGGTGTTTGCAAATGGCATTGTGATCTGTAGGGTAGAGAGCAGGAGGAATAGAGCCCGGAGAGGTAGAGGTATGCACTCAAGAGAAAAGGAATAAAAGTGAGTAGAAGCAAGATAGGATACATGTGTGCAAATGAGAGGGAGGCAGAAAGGTGAATATGCAAGGAGTAGAGATAGTGAAGTAGATGAGTTTAAATACCTGGGTTCAATCATCCCATCCAATGGACAGTGCACAAGAGAGGTGAAGAAGAGAGTGTAGGCAGGGTGGAGTGGGTGGAGACAATTGTCAGGGGTGATTTGTGACAGGAGGATAGCAGCAAGAGTGAAAGAGACAGTTTACAAGATGGTATTGAGACCTGCTATGGTGGATGGTTTGGAGACAGTTGCACTGACAAAAAGACAGGAGCCCGAGCTGGACATGACAGATGCGACCAGGATGGACAAAAGTAGAAATGAGTAATTTAGAAGGATGGTGCAAGTTGAACTGTTTGGAGACAAAGTTAGAGGCAAGGTTGACAACGCTCGGACATGAGGCTATACCGGAGAAGGATGTTGAACATGGAGCTGCCATGAAGAAAGAAAAGAGGAAAACCTCATAAGAGCTTCATGGATGTAGTGAAGGATGACATGCAGAGGGTTGATGTGACATAGGAGGATGACAATTAATATATATAGCAGCAGAATTACTTCTAGCAAAGAAAATTGGCTGTTCATAATTACAGTCCTGTCCTTCTGAACTTGTAAACTTATAGAAATAGTTGCAATAAGATGCACAAAATGAACACCCAATTCATGATAGCCGAATCTAATTGGTGGATCTATATCTATGTATAGATCAAAAGCAGTTTAGGCAACTGTATTAAATTTTTGAAGGTCACAGAGAGAGTTATCTACTCTTATTAGAGAATTTAGAAAATGGAGAAAGAGACAGAACATTTCTTTGTTCCATTTATTTATTTGCTGTGGCCAGTGCTCCTATTTTTGAAGAGTGAGCAATGCAATTAAAGATCATATTTGAAATAAATAACTACACAAGTCACAAAACATTACCAGACAATTAAATAAAAGCTAACTTGTGATAGCCCAGTCTCCTGTTTGCTTTAAGGTGATTCACTACAGCATTTCATATCATTAACAGGGATGATTCCTCTCAAGAATTCCTCACCAATTAACAAATTCATACAAGATCTCTAACCACTTTTTGGGTATAGGACTTAAAAACTATATGCAGAGAATTCAAGAGAAAAACACGGCCTTAAAATCAGTATTAAAACAATTTTACCTCAGATTTTACTTGTATTACATATGCACAGTGTTGTACATTACTAACCGCTTGTGTCAGTGCCATAACATGACTGGCATGATGCTGCATACAGATGGCTGTTACACAGATGATTGGCTCTTTGTGTGTCTTCGGTATTACAGAGCTTTCTAACATCATGCATTCCGTATCATGAACACAGTAGCAGGACGCAACCTAAAAAACTGGAACAGCCTACACTGAGAGACACAACCAGGTGGCTGGGAAAGTGTACAGGAACATCTGTCCCTGACTAGAAGTCTCTAAGTCCCAATGTGAGACAGTACCAAAAGTGGTTGAGATCAACAGGGCTAAGGTCCTGGGGACTTCAAGATCCAAACAGACAAGCAGCTTCTGGCCAACCAATCAGATCTAGTTGTAGTTGACAAGGAGCAGAAGATGGCAGTTGTGGTAGATGTGGCAATCCCAGTGGACAGCAACATCAGGAAAAAGGAGTGCAAGAAAATAAAGAAGTACCAGGGGCTGAAGGAACAACTGGAGCAGATGTGGAAGGTACATTCAAACCTGTAATCCCCAAACTGGAAGAGTGGCTCCAGTAGATTCCAGGCACAACATCAGAGGTCGCTGTCCAGAACAGTGCAGTCCTAAGAACAGCTAAGATAGTGCACAGAACCCTCAAACTCTAAAAAGAAAATCACCAAATACACTATTTATCATAGTCAGGAGCTGTAAAAACAGTCACAATCATCAGGTGTTTTTACCACTTTCTCACAGTGCTTCTGTGATTCCTGTGTGATGTACAGCTGTCATGAACCAGCTAATCAGAACTTATGAAAAAACATATGCACAACTGAGAAACTATAACTAAATCAGCTGTGACCGACACTAACATGAAAATAATTAATTGAACTCATTGAATGAGAGCCTGTGATTAACACAGAACTAAAAACACACTACAAGAACAGGAATATAAATTATATTTTAATGAATAAAATATTGAGTCACAACTCAAACAGTACACAGTGGAAGAAGTGAAAAAGTATTTACCCTTTTTTGTGTATTTGTATTTTTTTACCCTTTTTTGAGTATTTGTCACACTTACATGTTTCAAATCAAAAAAATTTATTATTAGACAAAGATAACCAGAGTAAATACAAAATGCTGCTTTTAAACGATGATTTTGTTCATGAAGGGAAAGAAGCTGTCCAAACCTACCTGCCCCTGTGTGAAAAAGTAACTCCCCTGTAAACCTAATAACTGTTTGTGCCACCCTTGGCAGAAAGACCTGCTTATCAAGTGTTTGTTTTAAGTGGCAATGAGTCTCTTACTTTTCACATAGGACTAGGTAGGTTTAGATAGCTTTCTCCTATAATAAATGAAAGCATAATTTGAAAGCAGAATTTTGTATTTTCTCAGGATATCTTTATCTAATATTAAAGCTTGTTTGACACATTTTTCAACATGTAAGTGTGACAAATATACAAAATAAAAAACCGGAATGGGGCAAAGACAATTTCCTCATTAAATGCATGTGGTTCAGTGTATAAATCCTGAAACTTTCTCTGCTTAAATGTTTGTCTGGTCCCCTTTGGCACAGAGAAATGTTCACAACATTCCAGAAACAAGATAGAGGCCAAACTATGCTTTGCTTGAACATACTGATGTGCAGTTATCTGGACTGCGATTGAAAGTGTCAGTAAGTGTAAGTTAGGCTATGTTGTCTTCTACAAATATCTTTTATGATGTAAGAAAAGATTTACCTGGATGTCCAATGGACTGCTACATAGGCGATCTGGATAGGCCTCATGCAGATCAGACAGTTTCTCCCAGTCTCCAGATCCCCTTTCATCATCCCTGTCAAACCAATCTGACCACTCTGCCTCTGTAGACACACACACACACACACACACACACACACACACACACACACACACACACACACACCTCCCAGTTTAGTGGCCCTACTGGGTTAAGAGTAATCTATGTCAGTGCTTTGACTTGTAGTCCATTCATGCTGTCAAATGTAATTGAAGAGCTCTCTCCTGTTATTATGCACTCTGCCTGGATCTCACAGTAGGGGATGTGTTTTTAACAGTAAGCCTGAATTTTAATCTGAAGCTCAACACAAAGTTGGGCATTCTGGGAATATCTGACTGGTGATGCATCACATATCCTTCTGTAAACTGGAGCAAGGCAGCATCATTAAAAGCGCTCCTATCTGATGGAGATGAGGAGCATCTATTTGGAATCACCTTTGAAAGGAAAAAAACAATATTGTAATAAAAGACTAAGGCATAAGGCTGCTATATTGTTGGGGTGATGATGATATCACCAAGACTGATCATTTACAGCTTTTCCTTATTTTCTGTCATATATATAATCTTAATAATCCATATTAAATAAATAATTAAAAAAACCAAAGTTAATATATATATATATATATATATATATATATATATATATATATATATATATATATATGGTGCATTATGGCACATCCAGTTCACTGAAGTGTTAAGAATATTAAGAGCATATATTTACTGGGGGATTTGTTTGTTATTTTGTTTTTGCTTTTGATAAAAAGGTGTTACTCTGACAGAGCTGTCTTTTGCCAGGGAAAGGAAAGTAGTCAGGAAAGAAGGAAACTTGCTGGGGTGTTGTGTTGGGGCATGCAGAGGAAGAGAGTGATGGAGAGTCAAGTCAGTGTACTCCTAGTGCTGGTCCCAAGAGAGGGTTGTGTAAGGAACATGTGGATCATGAAAGAATGAGATTTCCAAACTGAACAGCCTCTTGAAACTATTAAGTGGTGAGGTTGAGCTTGTGCCAGAGGAATGGTATTTGATGCCAGACTATATAATCTGATGGTCTTGTGTGAATGTAAGGAACCTTATTTGGTGTAAGTCTTCCTTCTGAGGTGTGCCTTCCTGCAAAGTATCACCTTGTTTTATTTTGCTTACTCCAAGTGGAGTGAAGCCACCACTGAGTTTTGGGTCCCAACGATTCCCAGCCACGATTCAGACTCACAACTTTTATTTTCCATTGTATTATTTTGCTGGATTGAAATAGACTAGTTTGTGGTATCTGTTAAGAATGATTTGAGAAAGACAAAAACAGAAGTGAACTTAAATGTTGTATATTTTTCACTGTGCTTTTTTTTTTCTTTGCAATATTAGTAAATTAGCCTTTTTAATTTAAATTTAATTTAAATCTGAGGATGTTTATTGTATCTACCATACTTATATTGATATAGAGCTTGGTACTCACAATGCATTCTGTTATGGTGTTCATGCAAAACCCAAACAAAGATATACGCCAACAGATAACAAGGACAAAAACACATTAATGAATGCTGAAAAGACACCCAAATGACCTGTGAGAAGATCGGTAGCACGATGCCACATACAATACAGAGAGAAGCTAAACAAAAAGACAACCGAAGGGTTGATCCATATAAACACAGAGAATGGTCACTTCATTTTTAGGAGCTACCAATGCTCACGTTCACTGGTATTTTCTCAAGAACTGTTGGTGGTGAGCACCTATAGACCAAACAAGTTCAGAATTATAAATCACTTCAGTTCATTTATTCATATGGGACTCCACTGAGCCATGGCTTTATGATACATGCTGATAAACATTTTTGCATCTCTTGCCTTGTAAAGACACTATTTAATATCTAATATGTTTTTTGTATTTTTCAATTTTGTAATTGTTTATATTTTTACATTTCACAGCAGTGCACACACAGATAAAGTTTAAAGTTTCACTTGCCATTTAAATAATAACCTTATATAGTCTACCATTTAGTTGCACCATACAGTGTACAGTGAATCTTAAAATAGAAGTAATGCAGACATGAAGCAGTTTTATGTCTTTTATTATGGCACAATGTTTCATTACAACACCTAGTGCAGCAGCAGTTGCAGGAGCTTTTCAGTTGATACCGATCAGAGGTAGTTACAATGACATCTGTGCCTCTGAACTTTAATTATGCTACACAGTCACGCTCACACTGCTTCATAAGCTGGTTTGCCTAAAACAAAAGCATAACGTTTTTGTTTGCATGTTGCAGCAGCCCTGCAGCCTGTAGCAGATGTCTGCCTGAAGTGTAACATCAGTACCCAGCTGTTTTCTAAAAATATAAAAGCATAGATATAGCCATATATATTATATAGCTATGCTGCCATGTGACTATGGCCAATATCTAAGTTGTAAAGTGTAGCAGCTGTTAGATATGTTATAATTATAACTTACCAGGACATGTTGGGGAGATCATATCTCTTGGCTGGCATGGGAACACCTTGGGGTCCCCCAGATGAGCTGGAGGAGGTGGCTGGGGAGAGGAAGGTCTGGGCTACTCTGCTTAGGCAGGATGGATGGATGAATGGATGGATGAATGGATGGATTTTCCAAAATGTTGTTGAAGGTGATGTTTTCTCATCTTCTAACTGCCTACCTGCTGACCTCAGCTCCATATTGCTGCTTCCAAGCTGGAAAGTGCAAAAATCTTACTCCATTCCATAAAGGATTTCCATTTTAAAAACACAGCAGCTCACCATTCTGATGAGTTTCTAGTGTCCAAAATGTAAACCCAAAAGCAACATCCATCTTCATATATTCCATTATCAAGTTGGACTTGAATGAACAATGGTCCCATAATGCACTGTCTTGATAACGTCACAATCCCAAGCTCTATAAGGTGTTGTTAATTCATGTAAAGCTTCTGTTATTAATTGTAGTGTGTTCCCAATTTATGTCAGTTTTCTGTGGGTAATCCAAGATGCATAATCTTAAGGTTTTTTTGTTTGTTTTTAATACCTGAACTATTAAGATAAAAGAACCTAAGGCCCATCTGCAGCTCCAGCCTTGGTGGGGGTGTTGTTCTCATATTGTTCCCCTGCTACTGGGACTGCAGAACGTTTATTCTCCTGGCTTCTATTTCCCTGGTATACCTCTTCAGGCGGTTAGCCAAGGCTGTGAGTCTTTGTTTGGCAGTCTCTAAGGCCTCAGGTATGGACAGCCTGTTGTACTTCCTAGGCACCGCTTTCTTCATTGCACCTTTCTGCAACTCTGAGAGCTGGCTAACTTCCCTCCATGCTGCCTTGATCTTAGCCTTTAGTCGTCTCTTCCATAGAGGGTACTGTTCCTTATTGCTGTTCATCTTATCACCAAGCATCTCAAGTATCATTGCTGCCATGGTATACATCAACTGATTGGCTTCAGTGATCAGTGTGGTAGGGAATGTCCATAGTGCTGCCTTTGCATCTTCTAGTAGACTTTCAGAGGGTACTTCACGTAGTCTTGGTAGTCGGTGTCGAGGGGTCCAGTTATCCTCTTTAATCATGATCTTATCTATCAGGTCAGCCAATCTCATTGCTGTAGATTCTATTGGTGTGAATCAGTGTATCGATATCTCATTCACTCCTGGCATACAGATTGATGCCATCCATGTACAGGAGGTGGCTGATTTTTCGTCCTCTAGTTGGTATTCATAGCCAGTCTTGTTGATGATCTGGCTGAGGGGGTTCAAGCCTCGAGTGACTGCTATATCTACCAGTAGCTAGTATTTTGCTCCCTTGTATTTCTGCCAATTCCTTTCAGGGCCCTGCTCATGTATTGAGCCACGTGCCTGTTCATCTTAGCTACTATGATGCCTGACAGGAGCTTCCATGTTGTATTGAGGCAGGTTATTGGCTAGGAGGTAGATGGGACCCGTCCCTTCTGGGGATCTTTGGGGAGCAGGACCGTCCGGCCTTCAGTTAGCCATTCTGGGTGTGTCTTAGCCTCAAGCACAGGGGTCATCAACTACATTTGTCCAATGGCCAGAATTTATCTTGGCAGACACTGTAAGGGCCAGATGCTCTCGTAAAGTAAAATAAAATTAATATTCCATCCTAAGTAATATATTAATATATCAATTTTCCTTTCAAATTCATATTATTTTTCATGTGATTGTGAAATGTCATGCAAAACAAACTGAGGTATTCTAACTTTGTGTTATCCAAAAGTAGCATGAAAATACTGCAGTTTAGTGCAGTAAACTGGTTAGGTGAATTTACAGTAAAGCTCTGTGTTGGACTGGTGCAGAGCAGAGATGAGCTTGAATTTAAGCTGATGAAGCTTAGATTCATTCACTAAATTCAATCTTTTATACCAACTTTATACTTTCAGTGTAGGGGATGGAAGATAGGTTGTGAAATATCTTGTTGAATCCAGTTGTGTAAATCCACACAGAGCAGTAAACCTCAGAGCAGCAGCAGCTGATCAAAGCCTAAACACAAAGAAAATCTACTAGAGCTCACAATAGAAATTATTGTAGGCTGGGACTCTTTTCTCCACGTTGAGCCACTGCAGCAGATCTTAGGGTCCCCCCACCTGCTGAATCCCACTGTAACCCCTGACTGTAATCATTTTTCTATTTAGGTGTTGAGGCAGAGTCACCCTCTATAATGTAGGTAATGACAAACAGTTTTTTTTTTAATTCTTCCTTTTTCTGTGCTCATGTTTTACACAACAATGTTCAAGTGCATTCATTAGAATTTGGATTGAACTTAAGTTTGTATTCTAATGTATTAATATTGTTTTATTATTACATTAATATAGCAAAATGCTCAGTTGCACAAAAATAGCTGGTAGAAACGTCCTCCAAAGAGCTACTCCTACTTTCTTACATTGACAAGATTTCAGAGCCTGTACTTTTTCACTTTTACTTGACTAAAGAAGTTGAATCAGTATTTCAACTAATACTTCAAGTATTTTTTTAACAGAAGTATTTGTACTTCTACTTAAGTAAAGAATGTCTGGACTTTTGCACCTCTGCCAAAAAGCAGAAAATTGACATGGTCTGGGGTTTGCACCGTGGGTTTTGAGTTGAATTCTTGTTCATTATTATTTTTGGTTCTTAGTTTGTTTTGTTGTTTAGAGTTTCATCTTTGTATATTTTCTGTAGTTCTTAGTCTCAGTTTATGTTTGTGTTAGAGAGTTTATTTGTTCCCTCAGTGTTTTCGCTGTCCAATCCTTTTGTTGTGATGACCCTTCTCACACTGGCTGCTTGGTCCTTCCTCTTTTTGGTTTGTGTAGGTGACAGGCAGGGTGTGAGAGGTTGGTCTTAAGGGGAAATGCACCTGTTGCCACTTGGCTAGTTGGAAAAACAATGTAGCTAACGTTCTCGCATGTGATTTTTAGGTTTGGTTTGGGGTATTATTTTCTTTCCTTGGCCACTGTAGATTTCTTTTCAGACTATGGCTTCTTTGGCAGAAAACTTTATCCAAACTCCATCATTAGAATTATTGGATAATGCACAAAAGATCAGTTGTTGAAAATCTTGAAACTGAGTTGACTGAAAAATGTTTAAAAGAAAATATAAAGGCTTCCCTGAAGAACAAATTGATGGAAAATGTGTTTTTACAATGCAAAAAGTTGCTGTAAATGAATTGTTGACTTTTTAACAGCATAAAGAGTCACTGCTGATCAAAATGGAGAAGGAAAAGAAGTGGTACAGAGCAAACAACTAGAGATGAATGTAAGGAGGGGAAATGGGACTGGAACATCGCTGGTTAAAGCTGGTGCTTAAGGCAAAACTGTCTGGCCTCAGTTCAGAAAGAGATACAATTTAATGATGGCACTGACCTGAAACTGGCACCCAAGTTTAGTGAAAAGAGTCCTGATATGTTTTTCCTCTCTATTTGTGTGAGTAGCAGCGCAGAGGCTGGTGTGATGACGAGTGCATGCTTTGGCTTCAGTATATTTTCACAAGCAAAGCACAAGAGGTTTATTGTTCACTGACTACAGATGAGAGTAAGAAGTATGAAGTTCTAAGTTCTGCAGAGTTGCATGAATATGCAATTGTTCCTGAGACAATGTTTCAGGAATTTAAGAGTGAAGGAAATCAGACTTGAGGAGTTTGTGTGTGATATGCAGTTTAATTGATAGTTTTCTGCATCAGAGGTTAAAACATTTCAAGATTTATCTGAAGTGGTAGCACTGGAACCACTTAAAAATTGTGTACCAGCTATTACAGCTACCTTGATTAATGAAAAGCTAAAACACCCCAGGAAGCTGCAGTATTGGGGAATCTATCTCTGACTCATAAGAATACTTTTGGTGAGGCCTGTGCTAGGTCTACTTTTTTTGTATCTGAGCATAATACTCGAAAGAAAAAATATTCTATTATATGCCACAGTTGCCAACCTAAAGGGCAGTGGAAAAAGCAATGCCCTGCTTGTAAGGTAACAGATATGTTTTCCAGTAGTGCACCAGTAAAACCTGCTACTTTTGCTGTACCACTATCTTCAGCTCAACTTGCACTCAAGACTACGTGTCCTCCTGTTTCTCTCGGTCTCACTGTGCTTGAATCTGGAAGCAACAGTGAATTAAAAAAGCATCTATTTTGGATGGTTGTGTGTCCCTTCCTGCTAAAATGTAAGTGGTGGTTAAGATCTTGAGAAACACTGAGGCACTGCACACTTTTGTCTATGAATCTGTTCTCCCATTCTCTTCAGATTTCATTTTGAAAAAGGCACCTACATGTTGCACAGTGATCTGATGGGACTGTGTCAGCAGAGTTACCTTGAACCCACTGGCTCCTGGTGGTGATAGTGAAATGCTCCCCAAAACTTGACTGAAAAGCATGAGAGCTCTGGGCTTCTGAAGAGGCCTTAGTCCCTGTTACAACAAATGCTATTACTGATGTAAGATAAAAATTTGCTAATTTTTATGCACAGAAAATGCCTTGATTATATCTCATTAAAATGTAATTCATAGTATCAGGTTAGTGGCAGAAAAAATGAATTCCTACCTTGATAGACAGCAATGTCCTCCGCTACAGAAGATGCATCACCTTTTGTCACTATAAAGGTCCAGGGATGTCTGTAGATGACAAAAAACAGGTAATGAAGAAAGAAGCAAATAAATGATAGTAAATCAGATAGATGAAACCAGTAGAAGTAGCAGCTGGGCAAGGTCATGGAATGGAGAAAAAACAATGTAATGAAGCCAAACTAGAAACAAAACAAGAAGAGGACATCAAGAGCAGAATAGCAAGAGAAATTGATGGGAATATACATTGCTCAAAAAATTAAAGGAGCACTTTTTAATCAGAATACAGCATTAAAATTTTTTTAAGGTCTGGGATATTGATCTGGTCAGTGAAGTAGCCGAGGGGGTTAATTAGTTCCAGCTGCTTCAGTGTTAATGAAATTAACAACTGGTGCACTAGAGGGGCAACAATAAGACAACACCCCAAACAGGAATGACTGTTTTTTCACTAGTTTTGCATTTGGCTAGAGTCAGTGTCACTACTGCTAGCATGAAGCCATACCAGAACCCTACAGAGGTTGCACAGGTAGTTCAACTCCTTCAGGACAGCACATCAATGTGTGCCATTGCAAGTGTTTGCTGTGTCTTCGAGCAGTGTCAAGAGCATGGAAGAAATTCCAGGAGACAGGCAGTTACTCTAGGAGAGCTGGCTAGGGCTGTAGTGGGTTCTTAACTCAGCAGCAGGACCACTTCTGCTCCTTTGTGAAAGGAGGAACAGGATGGATACTGCCAGAGCTACAAAATGACCTCCAGCAGGCCACTGATATGAATGTCTCCGACCAAGCAATCAGAAACAGACTTTATGAGGGTTACCTGAGGGCCCATTAGCCTCTAGTGGGCCCTGTGCTCACTGCCCAGCATTTGATATAGAATATTAGAATTGGCAGGTCCACCACTGGCACCCTGCGCTTTTCACAGATGAGAGCACGTTTACCCTGAGCATATGTGACAAACATGAAAGGGTCTGAGAAAGCAGTGGAGAATGATATGCTCACTGCAATATTGTTCAGCATGACTGGTTTGTTGGTGGGTCTAAGGGGGGCATATCCATGGAGGGATGCACAGACCTCTACAGCCTATGCAACATCACCCTGACTGCTATTCGGTATAGGAATGAAATCCTTGGACCCACTGTCAGACCCTGCATTGGTGCAGTATGTCCTGGGTTCCTCCTGGTCCATGACAATGCCTGGTCTCATCTGGCAAGAGCATACAGGCAGTTTCTGGAAGATGAAGGGACACCAATGACTGGTCCCCATGCTCGCCTGACCTGAATCCAAACCCAGGACAGAATTTAAGTTATTGCGCAATTTATTTATTTATTTTTTTTAATTACTCTAACAACCTTTGGTGGCAGCTGTGGCTACTCCAGTCTGTGTGTTGAAGTATCCTTTGGCAAGGTACTGCCCCTGATGCATCCATTGGAGTTTGTGTTAGACAAGGCACTTAGGTATAGGAAAAAGCACTTATATGAATGTGTGTGTGATTGAACTAGGCTTATAGTAAAAAGTCCTTTGAGTGCTCAGCTAGAGTAGAAAAGTGCCATTTACGTAGCAGACCATTTACTAACCAAATTTGCAAACATGAAATTAGCACAAAGTGGAGAACAATTAATGTTTTAAAACTTTCATTCTTCTTGGTTTTTGTTTAGAAAAAAACATAATTTCTCCCTTTGATTGCACTTCTCAGATTAAAACACATAATTATTAATGGAAAATGCATGTTTAAATTATTTTTCAGTTAAACCTTTTGTTCAAAAACAATAGAAGTATATTTCTCCCTTTCATTACATTTCTCTGGTTTTTTTTTAATAAACAAAGTGAACACAACTGTTTGTGAATAATAAAGCAAATAAAGTCTAAATAGCTAAACAAAAGTGCAAACTTCTACTGGCTGTCATTCTCAACCTTTGGCATTTTACCCCCAAAGTCCTCGTGTCCAAAGAGATACTCCCTGAGTTCTCCTTTTATGTCTCCCTGTTGAGAAGTAGTGAGTTAGAGGCTTTTATTCAGAAACAATAACATGCTTGCCTTTTATTGTACTTTGTTTCTGGCCTACTAACTCTGCCGCCTTTGAGAAAATCCTTTCTGCAGGTATAGATGGTGCAGTGAATCCCAGGTGTTTCTTGGCAGAGCTGGTGGCTGAGCTGGAGGTAGAGCTTGAGCTTGGTTCAGGATCTCATATTGTAGGAGTTGAGGTGACAGCAAGAACATAAACAGTTTCAATGTGGCTGAAATGGCATTGCAGCAAACTTGCTACCTTGGCGCCCACAAGATGCAATTGGTCTCAAACGTAGTAAGATAAGGGGACTCACTTTAGAAACTGAAACTTGTTTTTCGGTTGATATCTTTCATTACGTCTTCAAATGGTCTCAGGGCATCAATGGAGAGACTGATCATGGTCCAGTCTTCTTCATTTAAACACAATGAGCTGTTTCCAAGAACATAGAGGACTGTGGTAACATTTTCTTTCTGTTCAAATAGTCTCTCCAACATGTAGAACACAGAATTCCAAATAGTTTCAGCTGACTGTATCAGTTTGTATTCTGAAAACTAAAGCTATTTCTGAATTTCTTTAAGCCTCTCAGCTGTCTGAGAGAAACACCGATAATGTGACTAAACTGCTTTGTGAAAAGCAGCCGCCATATTGGTACCGTTGTCTGTGATTACAGCCTGTTCTTTGCCAGCTATGTGCCATTCATCAGTGATTCTTTTTAATTCTCAGCTAATGTTTTCAGCACTGTGTTGTCCTGAAATAAACTACAGGTTCCTAGGACATATGCTTGCAGTTGCCAGTTCTATGGCATGAGGCAGCTAAATGAGTTTCTGTGGCTCTTCATGTCTACCTGTCTGTTAAGAGTACAGCAATGTGTACATCATCCAGAGATTTTTGCATGTTTGAGTGGCACTCTTCATACAGTTCTGGTGTTTTCCCTCCCATTTAAATTTCCCTAGCGTGGATTAAATGTCTTGACGAAATTCCTAAAATCTTCATCTTCAACCACAGAGAGAGGTTGCAGGCGTTTTGCAATCATTTCAGCAAGGCTCCTTGTATTTTTTACAACAACAACAAACAAAACTCAAGACCCTATCTACACGTATAGCCTAAATATAGGAATTCTTTAGTGTCTCTAACAGTTAACACAAAGGGTTATTGCATTCAGCCATTTTCATGTTTCAGGTTTGAGGTATATTTTTTCAGTTCCAATAAAATAATTAATTTAAAAAGTTTCAAGGGGTTGAATATATTATTTGCATGTCTAAATATAGCGTGTAGGTAATCAATTCTCAATCATCTATAACATGATGACCAATTAGACTCTGAAAATTAACATTAACTAATGATGACCATCTCTATTTTCAAGATTAGAATAGAATAGAATCGCATTATTGTCATTATATGTCACAGATAATGAAATTACAGGTGCTTCTCCGATTGTGCGGAAATATATTATAAAGTATATAAAAGAAGAATAGAATAAAATAAATAAAATGTAAATAAATAAACACTTTTTACACATTTGTAAGTTATATTTAAACAACTATGGAATTTTATTTGCACAGCTAAGGAAAATATCACAGTAATAAATATACTTATCAGGAATATGAGTATGGATGTATATGAGTCATATGGGTATAAATGTGTGTTGGTTATTAACAGCAGTTTGGTATGTATTGCAAAGAGTATAATCAGAAGTACTGCACAGAGTTATAAACATAAACATAGTTATTACAAGGTTGTATTTCATATGAGGGAGACATTGGCAGAGTGAATGTCCAAATCAGTGATTGTTTGATGTTCTAATGACCCAAGGGAAGAAACTGTCTCTTAGCATGGATGTGCGGGCTTTCATTGACCTGTATCGTTTGCCAGAAGGCAACTGTTCAAACAGGTGATGCGCTGGGTGGGAGGGATCATTGAGAATGGTTGTGGACCTTCTCAGTGATATGAAGCCAGCAATCTCCACCAGTACTGTATATTAAATATTGGAGTATAATTTTAAAAAGTCAAATTAGCTCATACAAATTAAACCAAATTTTTTTAGAGAAAACACAGTTTGGTTGGTACACCTTAAAGCCCATCTGTATTTACTTAAAAATGATTTTTGCTGATCATATAGGCAGCATGAAGGTATGCTGCTGTATTTCCTCATGCTGCCACAGGCACTGCTGTGACAGCTGCAGTAAACATATGCAAATTACATAACTGAAAATGTATTGCAGAGTCTACAGTGTCTCATAAATTCCATCTTATTAAAATGTCTCTGGGTGCACCACAAATTACACAGTCTCTCTCTCCTTGTGACAGCAGTGTCTGCCTGTTTGGCAATAGTGTAAGGAGAGCTGGCGACAAGAGTCTTTAGGCAGGAATCTCTGTGTCCCCTCAACACTGTTCCAATCCATTTAGCTTGCCCTCCACAGCATCCACGACGGTGGAACAAAGTGCAAATTGGAAGATGAATGTTAACTTGTGCCTCTGTCCTCAAGTCATTTATGAAACCTTCTCAGTGTTTCCCGGCTCTCATCGCAAGGAGTCATTTTCATAACACTGCATGTCTCAGAGACTAACCACATGGCCTGTGCTGCCCACATTAACCAACATCTCCTCAGCCCACAACAAGGCAGCTGACATTACAACTAACAAACACTGTGCAAAGCATATTCACATACGCCTGTGGTTAACTATGCAAAGTTTGAGATATCTCCAAGTGTTTTGTCATTATGGCATGATTCAGTTTCCATTTCCGATAGATAATACAGACTGACTAGTCAAACTTTTCCCCTAAAACACCTTCTGCACAGTGAAATGCAGAATAACTCAAGTTCACACAATGGGTCTTGACACAATAGAAGTTTCAAGTTCTTGTTTAAATCTTTTGTGGATATGTCTTTGCAAAATTTGAATATTTAATTAATTCATTAATTAATTAATTACTATTAATATATTTTTACAGACACAGACACACACACACACACACACTTCAATTTTATTGATATAGTGCCCACACAGTCACAACAACTGTCACCTCAAGGTGCTTTATAGTGTAAGGTTGTCATAGATCTGTGTGTTGTTGCAGTTGGATCTCTCTTTGTTTCTTCTCCTTTATTCTAGGAGGCCGGCAGGCTGGTTTTCTCCTCCTCTGTAGGGCGGAGCTGGAGGCTGACCCGCTAAGGCCCTGCACACCTGTAGCGCGTCTCCCACTTATTTCTCCTGGATTTAAGGTTCAGATCTAGCCTCCTGTCTTTGCCAGATTAATACAATGTTTGTGTGCAAAGGAATTTGGTGACCCGCATCCTGGCCTCTCTGACTGGTTATCCCCCAACTCGCCACTGAAATTCTCCTCACCCTTCAGCCTGCCCGCCCTCCTGGAAAAGCCTTGGAGCCGTCACAGCAACCAGCCTTCCTCTCTGGATTTTCCCTACCATCCTCCTCACATAAGCTGCTCCTTCCACATCCTCCCCACTCCCCTGGTTGTATATGAATGGTCACTTTCTCCAACGAACTACTCACCCCTCTTTTCCCTCTGCCTAGACTGGCGCCCCCATTCGTGATCCGCACCCCTTTCTGTGTTGGCTTCCTGAGCAACCTCCAGGAAGCCCATTTTTGTTTTTAGAAAACTGTTGTTCCTCTCGTTTTACTGTGTCTAATAAATTGTTTAAACTGTCCTAAGGACTGCCTTTTCCGTGTCTGCATTTGGGTCCACTTTAAACCTTGGCCACCAGTCGCTACAAAGATAAAGACCCTACAATAATACAGAGAAAACCCAAACAATCAAAGAACCCCCTATGAGCAAATACTAGGCTTTTCAGGCCTATGCAGAACAACAGTGTGGATAGAGCATCCTTTTTGGAAAAATGAGTTCTGTAATAGTATGATAACCAAATGAAATGGAAATGAAACCAAATCAAATTGAAAATGACTACAATTAAACACATGACATTGTTAAACAGATTAGCTCTGTGGTTAAGTTGAGCTACTTTCAATTAAGGTTCCTCAGTAAGGTAAAGGCCTTTGATTCTACCTTGGTTTTATTATTTAACATTGTTTTTGTTTGATTTTTGATTGTATTCATTGTTGATTTGATGACTGTCATATGTTTTGATGAACTTTACAGCATATCTTTCAACGGAAGTTGTTTTTAATGTGCTATAGAAATAAACTTTGACTTGACTTTTGACTTTTGTCTAACACTTCTGTTTTATGCTTTGTTATTTCAAAGAAACACATTCTGTACAAAGGTCATAAGATTATAGAAAGCTTCCCTCACATAGGTATAGTTATAGTAAGGTGCAAAATCAACTTTCCATTTAAGTCAGAGACCTTTAGAGACTGCATTAAGCGGAACATTGAAAGACATCTGGGTTTCTATTACTTCCCTTTGTCTATGTGTCTTCCTGTTTCCTGTTCATGTGCTCCAGTGTGTGTATAAAAAAGGGTCAGGGGAGAGGACAAACTGAACTTGTACTGATGTACTCGCTCCTTTAATTTTCTTGCAAGAAGATCAAAAGATCTTTTCTGGAGATTGATCGTGTGGCCTCTGGTTTTTGATAAGTTATTGAATTTATCCAACAATCCCTTTGGTAAATCCCACACTTGATGGTGACTTGTGCAGTTGGCTTGCAGTTAGCCTCTGGTGTGGTTTTCTACAACCCCATTGCATTTCCCTGTTGATCTTGTATAGTTCTAGGCATTCCAGGATCCATGTGGGAGGCGTGGAGTCATAGGGTTTCATGTGTCAATCCAGGTGGTGTACAGGTTGGTCAGTCTGGTCTTACACCCTCGAGTGACTGCTCTATATACCAGAAACTGGTGTTGGGCTCCTTTTTTCTTTGTCCCGCTCATATATTGAGCCATGAGCCCATCTTAGCTGTCTGAGAGGAACTTCTATGTTGTACTGAGGCAAGTTATTGGCAGGTAGTTGGAACTGGTGCTTTCTAGGGATCCTTGGGGCTCAGGACTGTCCCGCCTTCAGTGTCTTATCCATTAGCAGCTGGTTCATTTGTGCTGCCAGGTGTTCATAGAGTGCAATTAGCTTCTTTAGCTAGAAGGTGTGTATCATGTTGAGGATTGTTTTTGTGTTTTGCATCCTTCTCCCATATGCTCTTCTAATATTGCTCCATCTTCAGCCTTAGAGATGCTCTTCAGAGAATGCACCTTGGATGGTTCAGTGGAGAACCACCGGTATTGACAGCATGTTGTACTTCTTTCTGCAGCTGATAGCTGGCTGACCTCCCTCCTTGCTGCCTTCATCTTAGCCACTCATCTTCCTTCCCATTCTATAAGATATACGCATGGTATCAGCAATGGTCAAAGTAGAGATTGTCTGTAGTGCTGCATTTCCATGTTCTAGGTGACTTTCACAGGCCTTGGTAATGGGCAACAGAGAGTCCAAATTTCCCATTTAACCATGATTTTTCTTATCTCTTCTGGCATTCAGTGTACCACTTTTTGGGGCTTGGTACTCAATCCCGGAGTCTGGGGATGATGATATGTTCCCCCTGATCTGATGTCCTGGCTCCCTTGCTATAGCATTTGTTTTGTACGTCAATCTCTTCTTACAATAGCAGCTGCTTTTTGTGGATGTTAGAACACTGAGCTACTAGTTGTCTCAAAGTTGAGTGTCAAAGCATCCATAGGTCACACATCCTCTTCACTGGGATTACATGTGTAAGAGCATTCCAACAGTTCTTGATTCTCATATTGTTTTCACTTAGGCTGTCAGCTCTGGCATTGCTACAATACATATGCATTTATATGAAAAATAACAATGCCCCCCCAGTCCATGGTGATGTATAACTATCTTCACTGTGGACAGTGATGCTGGTGTTACAGCAGTTTCCAGTTCATGGCAGGCTTGAGCGTTGATGGTTCCTGGATTCTTCCTGAACACCTTAACCAATTTTTTTCTCATCTGAGGGTGACAGTTTGGGTCTTCTTCCAGACCCTGGCAAAGTGGTGACACATCCGAATAACTTGTACCAAACTGATGACCTTGGAATCTGCAGTTGTTTAGAAATGGCTCCCAGAGACCTTCCCAATTTGTGTAAATCTAGAGTTCTCCTTCTTAGATCTTCACTGAGTTCCTTGGACCTTCCCATTGTTCTGAGTGTGGGTCAATCCAATCCAATGAGTGCTGTCAAACAAATCCTTTTTATGAAGGCAAAGAGAAACTACCTGTTGTAGTCGATCATAATCACTAACAAAAAGTAAATAGGCCTTGGTCTTGTAAAGTAAAAGACAATGTAGAACCTTCAGCACTACCTATTAAAATGTTAAGTGGATCTATACATATATTTGGGCCTATATGTATATGTTTTACTCTGTGTGAACTAGAGAAAAAAACTTGCACCCAATTTTTTATTTTGTTTTTTTAAACTCAAGACTCTTGTGCAACTGTATCCTGGACCGCAATCTGTGAGGATCCACGACGTCTCCTCCTCCCTCGTCATCCTCAGCACTAGTTCCCCCCAGGGCTGTGTGCTGAGCCCTCTTCTGTTCACCCTGCTCACATATGACTACTCAGCAAAACACCTGGGCTGTCATATTGTGAAGTTTGCAGATGACACAGCAATGGTTGGATGCATCGCTAACAACGATGAATCTGGCTACAGGCAAGAGGTGGAACACCTGGCCTGGAGGGTTGGTGCAGAGAGAACAATCTCTGCTCAATGTGACAAAAACAAAGGAGATGATCGTGGACTTCAGAAGAGTCAGACATCCCCTTGTCCCTGTGCACATTGGAGGATCTGCAGTGGAAGTGGTCCCCAGGCCCAGGTACTTGGGTGTACACCTAAGTAACGATCTCACCTGGGCTAACAACACTTCCAGTTTGATGAAGAAGGCACACCAGCACCTCTACTTCCTCAGGAGGCTGAGGCACGCTGGACTCAGAAGCTCAGTCCTCTCCTCATTCTACAGATGTGTGATGGAGAGCATCCTGGGATCCTGCATCACTATGTGGCACAGAAGCAGCTCTGCAGCAGAGAAGAAAGCTCTGCCAAGGGTGGTGAAGGCCACACAGAGGACTGCTGGAGTCAGTTTCTCCACCACCACAGATATTTACACCACCAGATGCAGGAAAAAGGCCACCTGCATCCTGAAGGACCCCACACACCTAGCACATACACTTTTTGTTTCACTCCCCTCAGGCAGGAGGCTGAGGACCATTAAGAGCAGGACCACCAGACTGAGGAACAGCTTCTTCCCTGAAGCTGTAAGACTGTTGAACTCTGGTGGGGCTGTGTAGCTGGACTGCTCTCCTTCTATCAATCCTAGCACACACTCATGCTGCTGTTATTGCACAATCATCACTGCTGTGGCACCAAGTGTACTAGCTTTACCACATTCCAAAGTGTTATTATATTTTGTTTATATTAGTCAATTATGTGTAGGGGTATGGGTATGGATGTGTGTGTATAAGTAGATATGTGTATTTTTCTTTTATATTATTGTTACTTTCTATTTATATTTATTCTTCCTTAAGTGAAACACTGGAACCTGAGGACATAAATTTCATTCCACTGCATGTAAATGTGATGCGAATGACAAAAAGGAATCCTTGGATCCTATACGGTCATTTGATCTTGAAGAAGCCATTTTATTACATGCACATGATGAGTGTATGGCAATTTCTTTTTTTTTTTTAGTGTATGTAAATTTCTGGCTACAACTGTAAGTAATGTATTTTATTTCAGAAAGGAAAAATTACTGTTTCTATTAAAGAATAATGGATCTCATTTTAAAATTATGTTTCAATAGCTTACCGAAATCCCAGATTACTGATGTGTTGGCTGCCAAGACTGGATATACTCTTCTTAGCTGAGTGCTCCAAGTTGTTGGAGCCCTCGTCATTGACCATCATGGCCAGTATGAGCCCAGGCTCTATGCCATCAACATATTTTGCAAGGCGATGACTCTCATTTTTGCTGCGGTATGTGTCAAACCTGTGGGAAAAGAGGGAGGTTTAAAGAAGGATAGGGGAGTTTTGAAAGCCATGGTACTTCACAAACAGCCTGCTGCAGCTGCAACAGCCAGTTATATCCCTATATAAAAGTAAGGTTACTGAAAGCCTATAACATTTTACAGTGAAATTGTGGTCATATAGCAACTACATCCTTATTTCTGGAGGAATTTCTTAATTTTCTGTTTCAAATCTATAAGGTTCTAACTGGCTGGATTCTTAATACAAGTAATTAATGTGAATTTATGAATTTCTGTGTCTGTAGACAGCAACAGTTTTGTAACAGACAATAACAGATTTGTGATTTTCACCAATTTATCACAGTTAATCACCATATTGTCACAATCAGAAGCCTGTAATTGCCAGCTTCACCCAATCACTGACTGATAGCAGATTGACTCCATCTTATTGCTGTTTTATTGTTGTCTTAATGTGCCAAAAGTTACTTTGAAGATGGCAGCTGACTGCAAGTGCTCACAGGCCGGGCCCCTGTCTTCAAAGCAGCAAACTTCATTGCATGTGGTTGAAGTAATTTGGTTTGTGCCATGGCCTCCAAAAGCGTTGGGGATCATCAAGATGTTTGTTGGCAAATGTGACACAAGCCCTTCTGTGCTTTTTGGTGAACAGTGGATTTCACCTTGGAACACTTCCATAGATGCCATTTTTGCCCAGAACTCTTACTGTAGCTCAGGAGGTAGAGCAGGTCATCTACTAATTGCTGCTCCAGTCTGCACGCCAAAGTATCCTTATATACTGAAAGTATATAATGGATAATGACTCTCACCACGGTTTGCTGTAAAGCCATAGAAAGGGCTTCGTAACCCTTTCCAGACTGACAGATGTCAATGAGTTTGTTTCTCAGCTGTTCTTTAGTTTCTTTAGCTTGTGGCATGATGAATTACTTTTTTGGGATATTTTAGCCTTTAGATTAAACAAGAGGGGTAATTACTTTTTCACATAAGGCCAGGTAGGCTTGGAGAGTTTTTTCCCTTAATAATTAAACGGTCTTTCAAAGGCTGCATTTTGTCTTTACTCGGGTTATCCTTGTCTAATACTAAAATTTGTTTGATGATCTGAAAAAATGTGTGACCAATTAGGAAAAAAAGCAAGAAATAAGGAAGGGGCAAATATTTTTCCACACACTGTAAATGGAATTTTCATTTAGCTTTGAACAAAGCACAATCTGTCTTCAAAACAGTGCTTGTGCTGATATTATTCACACAATAACGCCTTTATGTCAGTTAATAGATAATTAATTAATAATGAAAGGATATTAAGCATGTCATTGATTCCTAAATGTAATATCCCTGTGTGAATCAGTGCCAGAGTTATTAAGGACACATTGGCCTCCTTCATTAAAACCTTTCATTAGAAGCTTATCAACTGTCAGCTACTAGATTACATCTCTAATTAAGTCTCAGGATTTTTCAGCAATTCTGGTGCAGCCCTTATGTTCAAGAGGAGCTTCACCTGTCATCATGCAGCACCTTGCCTGTCTTGGGATCAATTACATGGATTATGATGCCCCGGTTCCCCCAGCTTCTCTGGAACAGGTAGTTGTTTTGGTTGCTCCCTTTGGGGTGTAGGGTCTTGTTGAGAAATGTCCATGACAGCTTCCTTTTTCCATGAATCTCTAGTGTCCCCCCGGTCCCCACACCAATGTACTTTCTTCCAAAGTAGCTGTGTTCCTCATCACTGTCATCCAGTCTAAGGACAGGAAAGGAGAACAACAAATGTTTGGACAGCATGCCTGTCTACAAGCGGCATTTGAGACACTGAGTGTACTTTATTTTGCACTGATGTCAGTTTATATAGTAACACACTTGCACTGTAAATTTTTTAGAGATTGTTTTATTCTCCCTAGAATTAAAAAAAAAAAAAAAAAAAAATCTTCATGTATGTTGGTTTTATTTGATAGTTGACCTTAATGACAGACAGGAAAATCAGACAAGAAAAGTTAGATGGAGCAGAACTATTTTATATCAGACTACAACTCATGATTATTTTCCGTAAAGACTGCTCCTTTTATTATTTCATATTATATCTATATCTTTATATCTATATCTTTATATCTATATCTTATATATATATATATATATATATATATATATATATATATATATATATATATATATATATATATATATATATATAAGATAAGATAAGATAAGAAAAGATAATTAGACAACATTTTTGTATATCATATTTGTTTATTACCAAATGCTGAGGTTCTTCTCTGATAAAGGTTTCATTACTGATCAGTGTGTCACTCTCATTCCTGAGGTGTCTCATCCTACCATTCTGTCAAAGATACTTGTCTCAGAAACCTCAGCGTTCTTTGGAATCAGTCCTCTGATGCGTGTGTCACAAAAATCCTGGAATGGGTCTCAATGCTAAGTTGTTTCATTTTAACCAAACCACAATCTTTTCCTAACTATGCAGTTTACTTTTAGTGTGAGAAAAAGCATGTTATCTCAAGAGTGTGAGAAAACACTACACTTCCTACTTACGCCTTCTTTCAAGCAAGTATAAGCATCAATGGTTTTTAAACAAGATCAATTATGTCACGCCATTGTTTCTTAACCATCTATCCACTTATTCAACTTATTTTCTTAACAATAAATAACTATTAACTAATGTTTAACTAACATCTTTATTAGTCTGCTAAACCGTATAAAACATTACCTTCCAAATAGCGAAATGGTGAGGTTGCCTTTATAAGGACAGTCTGGGCTTCCAATGCGCAGCTCCCCCTTGTTCCCAATCAGAATATGTTTTGTCCGTAACAATATGGGCCGGTTGGTGTCAGCAATTACCAGCTTTCCTGCAGAAAAAAGACGAGGGTGGGTGAGTGATTAAGCCTCCTAGCAGGTCTTTTATGCCACAGTGCCCTCAGACACCTTCTGTCTTCCTACCATTTATGGCCCTAGGCTCAGGCTTTCCACACAAACACATACACAGATGTAGCTTGCCAACCATCTCTTTTACCTTGTCTGCAATTCAATGATTCCAGCTCAGTAGTGAATAGCCGTTGAACATCAAACACCTTCTGCATATACTACTTCCCTCAGAATGGCCATGGCCCTTCTTTTAACACATTTTTTAAAATTAATTTAAATTATTCCTTTTGCACAATACACTCAACATGATTGAATGCTTTTAAATCTTTTCACTTTGAAATGAATATTGGAGCTAGACCATCAAGGAAAAACTGTTCCTTGGAGTAAATGGCAGTTAAATGTACCAGAAGAAGCGTTGCACTTTGTATGAGCTATCAAAAGAATGTGAGCAAGTAAAAACTGATGCTATATACACACATATATACAATAGATTAGAATCAGTTCAACATATAACACAACAATCACAAATCATTTCAAACAACAATCTGTTAAAACAATCCATGATTCAAGTTTGAAATCACAACAGCACTTCTAACAACAATTACTTACTGTTGTGGCTAACCCCATTCAGTTTAAAAACCCCTAACACCAGGCTATCACAATATATACTTATGGAAATGTTCAACCAAGTTTTGGCAGGTGAAGGAGAACGACACTTCAAAAGAAGTTTTATCAAATAAGTCATTTTGTTTTTCCAAAATATAGGGTTAGGGTTATTCCCAGTAGTCGAACACACCTGCAGGGTTAAACCGCTACTGACAAAACAGCACATACTCCTGTTTCCAATCCTACAATCTTCCTGCGAATGCCAGAAAAAGCGTTACATCTTTGCAATTTTAACCCAATATATCTAACAACAAACCTTTTGAACTGTAATATGCTTCCAAGAACTGCCTTACCACTGACAAGAAAGTGAACAAGAAAGTGATGATGGATGCCAGGGATGTTTGTATGCTTGCACTTCTGGCCAGGTTCTTGCATCTTACTTATTTCCTTATGTAATCCTACATGAAGTGTTTCCTTACAGTATGTGACATTTCAGTTATACAATTATACAGCAGAAGTATGCATTTCCACTACTATGCACATTATATTTAGCTGTATGTACCTATAAAACCATATGGCAATTTTTTACATTAATAAATCTGAAAATTTCCTGTTGGCTGAAAAAACCAAAATGGCTGACACCTGTTTCTTCTTCTGATAAAACTGACTCACTTATAGTAGACCAAGTAGTTGGATTTTGTTTTTTGTTGAAGTTTGACACCTGAGATTATCTTCTACTCTGTCTTTTGATCAACTGCTGCCAACACCCTACTTCATGTTTTGGCACTCACCTAAAATTGTTATCAAAACTAAAAAACTGACAACTTTATATCATTATAGTTTCTATTAACTGCCTTCCAATTAATGTCAAACACCCTTAGCCACCTTCTAGTTGGCAAAGAACAACCCTGAACCAATTGTTTTTAAGTTTTAAGTCCTTGGACTAACATTGCCAGGGTCCACTGGGCAAGCTAAGCAATATGCCACAACAATGACATTATAACATCATCTCAGTAACAGGCTCTGTTGGTTTTACAGTAGTAATTTTGCATCAAATTAGAAAAATATGTTATTAGACAGCAAACAAACACAGTCTAATTTGATACCTTATACCTACTAGACAAAAACTGTGCCATGAATTTCATGTTAAACTACCCTGTAATATATTTAAACTATGTTAAATAAAGGCCAGTAAATGTCCTCTGAGCTTTGTTTAATGCTGACCAAGTGTAGTGCACGTTGGATCTAATGGGATTATATGCACTTCCTAATTAGATCATAACATTCATAATGTTTGTATATGTTATTAGTGTATGTCCAAAAAAAAATCTAGTTTTGTCTAATTTACTACAAATAATTACTTAGTAGAACTTGAATATATTTGTTTCCACTGGAGTTCTTCTGGCCTTATAAGATCCAAAGATGCCAGCGGCCTTTACATTTCTA
>JAMQGT020013773.1:40000-42076 GCA_024447675.2 Pterophyllum scalare | reverse complement strand
TGTTATCTCATCTACTTCGTTCAGTTACGTATTGCTCTAATAAGATGGTGTTGATGCTTTAAGGTCATTTTATTTTGTGATAATATACACTTTGTGTCCACAATATAACCAGCAGCAGGTGAGCCTAACAACACTGAATGTCTCATTACAGTGGTGCTCATTCAACATATCAGGGGAAGAAAGAAAACAGTCATTTCTTGAAGATGATGTGTTCAATTCAATTTAATTTTATTTATATAGTGCAAAATCACATCAAACAGTCACCTCAAGGTGATTTATATTGTAAGGTAAAGACCCTACAATAATTACAGAGAAAACCCAACAGTCGAAACAACCCCCTATGAGCAAGCACTTGGCGACAGTGGGAAGGAAGAACTCCCTTCTAACAGGAAGAAACCTCCTCTGCAGAACCAGGCTCAGGGAGGAGCAGTCATCTGCCATGACTGGTTGGGGCTCGGGGAGAGAGACAGGACAAAAGACAAAGCAATGGTTTGTCACTACTTGACTAAGTCTCGTATTGCTTACTATATATTTTAAAAACTTCTGTCAACAGGACCATAAATGTCAAAAACCTTACCTGATTACATTTTAGCTGATCTTGTATTCGGTGTCATCTTCTTGGGCATGTCTAGGAAACATTCAGAGCTGCTGTCATTTTTATTCTCTTTAAACCCAGTTCTGACAACTGTGCACTCAGCAATTCCACCACAGATTTCAAACTTTGTGCAGGGAAACATCAACTTCTGTTTTAAACTGACCCAAATTTTGAGTGGAGGATCATTGCTGATGATGAGAGCTGGGTCTCCAGCTATGACTAAGCAGTAGTTTTGTGGAAGAGTTCACAGTTTCCAAGCCTGAAGGCAACACGTCAGGTAAGCAGCGAGACCAGGAACACGCTCATCATTTTTTTGTTTGACATTTACAGGGTTGTGCACTGTAAATTGGTCTCCTAGGGTGAGGTTGTCAAAGTAGATTTCTATCGTAACATCCTGAAGCATCTGAGGGCGAACATTCAGCAGAAATGACTTGAACTTTGGTGCGTGCCAGAGTGACATCATGTGCTGGCATGCAAACTAAGAGTTTTTGCTCACACCAACACAATCTTTGCATGCCAGATTTACATTGCCATTTTGCCTACTTCCTACTTGCATGTCAAAGCATCACTCTTTTGAAGCTTTGGAGAAGATCCAGCACACACCATGGAGGCACAAGTACAAGGGGACAGGACCAATACTAATGATTACAAAGTGATCTTAAAATAGCAGCCCCTCTAAAAACAATACAGAGGTTCACAAGAAGATGACCTTGAACGGGAGATCAGCCAAATATAAATCAGGTTTTTGACTTATTGAAGCCCATTCTTGGATTTTTTTGATAGCATCACATTTGTCTGTGGAGACCATTCTTTGTTAGGCCCCCTAGGATAAGCAACACTTTTATGCATGTCTCACAGGAATACATAAAGTGTATACAAACCGAGATGGTGTTAAAAAATAATAATAAACAAAAATAATATATATGTCTATGTGTATGCACTACCTGACCTTGCAAAAGTCTTAAAATTAGAACTGATTATTGGCCTCAGAAACACACTCTAACATGACAGCTGTGATTATCAGAGTACAGGATTGGTACAGAATATCTGGCAAATTTTCAAAAGAAAACAGTGCAGACTCCATATCAAAGACAAAGATTCAATTTAACTACTGCTACTTTAGAAGGGTATACAAGAAATATCACTGATCACACTGAGTAAAAGTCTCTAGAAAAATCTGGACTTTACAGTGTCGGTTCTGAAGGTTTGAATAAAGTTTGAGTTTATGATGATGGAACGTCTGCCGGATCAGTTTGTTAAGGAGCAGTAATGTGATGTTCAAAGCTGGTATGAATATAATGAATGTGAACAGCAAATCCCACAGTCTGTAACAGGTTTTCCTCCAAAGTGAAGTACAGATTCACAGCCATGTGAACGACAGTTACATCACGACAGGAAATGGGGCTTGTGATTTAAACTGACATCCAAAAGCTGCCATTACTCTGTATGTGCTTGAAACTGATCAGGGGTATGATCACCAG
>JAMQGT020013773.1:0-35000 GCA_024447675.2 Pterophyllum scalare | reverse complement strand
CTCGGTTAGATACTCACTAATTAGACTTCTGTTCTGGGTCTTTGTGGGGCCTGTGTACACAACCTACCGGCATTTATGCTTGTGTGAGCTGCATTATGTGTGTTAATTACCTTGTGGTCCTGTGCTGGTGTTTTATGCGGTTATCGCCGATAGAAACAAAAACTGCTGGGACTTTTCCCCTCCTTGGTCCTCGCTCTTTGTGATCAGTTCTTTCTTTTTTCCGCTTGGTTCATCCCCTCACGTCCATTCCGACAGTTTCAGCAGTCTCCCGCCAGGAATTTGTGAGTCCTTATATTGATGCTTTGATTATTATTCCTGATTGTTATTCTCTCACTTGTGCACTTCTCAGGTGAACTTTGAGGTTGGTGGTTCTCCCTTTGAGAAGTGTTCCACACATTTTGCCATCAACCACAACAAGACACTCACTTCTATCTATCTCGCTATCGTACTCAAAGAAACCCCATATGGGACTCTGCCGCTTTCTCCCAAGTTTTGCTGCTGCCATTATTTTGCAGACTGGCGTGGTGAGCCCACCACACACACACACACACACACACACACACACACACACACACACACACACAGTGAGGTGCCGGATGGCGCTTCCAACTAAAACTGCTAGAGTGGAAAGAATAAATTCATATCAAAATACAAGGCTTTTAAATAAACTAACAAACAGGAAAACGAAGAACATTTTATCTATAATTTCAGAATCTTTTGTTAATTTTGTAAACACAGAATTTAAAATACAGTTTCAGTAGTTATTGTGTTATCCTTTTAATTATCATTTTATTTTTTTTACTTAATGAAAACATTTTTTCAATTTCAGTTTTCGTTATTTCATTCATTTTTGTTAATGATAATAACCTTGGTTCAGAGTAGCATCACTAGCCAGCTGAGGTGGGCTCCTCCTGGGTGAGTTCCAAGAGGAGCTCCAGGGTAGACCCAGGACAGGCTGGCCTCAGCTGGCCACCTTCATCGTCTGCTTGGAGTATAATGTCCAATAAACGTAATCCATGATGCAAAGTGCCACACAGTAAAGCAGCATGATAATTCATTGTTGATTCGTTGTTGAAGCATGTGATTGATGGTTTGTTTAGACAGTTTTTGACATTAAACGGCTCTCGCATTTAATTTGATGTTTGAGTGTTTCTCAACTTTAGACTAGTCAGTCTAATTTTTTGTCCTCCGTTAGTTGACTAAGAAATTAGTTTCAGTCTCCAGCCAAATACGTAAAACATGAATAATCGTGAACCAGTGCCCTCTTTTTTTATAGATTAATTATAAGTTTATGAGAATGCATCATATTTACACACTATCCATCCATCCATCTATCCATTCTCTTCCACTCATCCTGTTCAGGGTCACAGGGGGGCTGGAGCCTATCCCAGCTGAGAGGCAGGGTACACCTGTACAGGTCGCCAGCCTGTCGCAGGGCTAAGTGCACACTAATCTATGTATATTCATGAGTGCATTATTCTTATTTTTTATTAAATAAGTGTAGCATGTAAAAGCATGCTACACAAATCATGTTAAGCATGATAGGGAAACTCCAAATAATTATATGAAGTAAGTCACAAAAAACATTTATTATTATTATTATTATGACATTAAAGCTTGGATGGCCCTAAATAGTCTACATTTTAATGAAAAAAAGACTGAAGTGTTGGTGCTTAGACTCAGCAGCTCCTGTGAGCCTCCCCAGGTTGATTTGGGTAGCACTAAAGCCAGATTTATTTCTAAAGTGAAAAACAATCTTCACCTTGAGCTTCCTAATGAGATTAACAATGTGTTTTGATCTTAGAGCATCCAATTCTTTCCAGTTCTAAACACTTGGACTGATTGGGCACAGAGCAAGGCCGCAGCAGCAGACTTTCCCAAAGTGCCAAAGAACCACCAGGTGGAGAAACACTGAAGACTAACCCTCCCGCTCATCCTCTTCACAAACATCCAGTCTTTGGAAAAGAAAGTGGATGACCTATTTAGTAGACTGGCTATATTAAATTAGTTTTCTGTAGTCTGACGAAATTGCATTCATTTCAAAAGAAGTCAGATTATATTTGTCATTTTTCACCAACATGTTGTATATTATTGTTTTCCTAATTCACTCCTCATTAATTAAATTAAAGTCAATTCAATTTTATTTATATAGCGCCAAATCACAACAAACAGTCGCCTCAAGGCGCTTTGTATTGTAGGTAAAGACCCTACAATAACACAGAGAAAACCCAACAGTCAAAACGACCCCCTATGAGCAAGCACTTGGCGACGGTGGGAAGGATAGACAACATTAGGCAAGCAATCATGTAACAGATGGGTTGTGAGGAAGTAGAAGCTTCAAACATTGTGAAAGGATCTATTTTTTACCAAAACCATGAACATTTTGCTAACCCTCACAAAATTTCATGGCCTTATTAATTTTTTTTTAAAATTTGGTTCCTAGTTTTATTTTGCTGAGCTCTTTTCCATCTTTTATTCTGTGTGCTTTCCCCCAGTCCGAGCCAATTTCCAGTTATGTGCTTCCTGTTCTGTATGTCCAGTACAGTCTCACAGCCAGCGCCACAGCATTCCCATGTCTCTGAACAGGATTGTTTCATCTTTCTACTCTCTGATTTGTACTGATTTATGGCCAGTTTCACTAAATTAATGTGGTGGTTTTAGGGTTTTGGTGGTGATGCTGACACCGAACACCGAAGTTTGAGTCCTACACATAGGTTTTCACACAGGCCATAACATATCATTGTGCGTTTGTTTTTTTACTACATTATTAATTTAATTTACATTGCTTGGTTGGGTTTATGCTTTAAAAATGAATTGTTTAAGGTTAGGCATTAAAAACTCCAGGACTAGGCTCAGAAAAACATCATTTTCAGCTGAACACTGAACACAACACTTGCTACTTTTTAAAACTCTGTTTTCTTGGTTACCAGGCAACATGTCTCTGCTTTTTCTGTACATAAATGCTATGCACGAGACATGAACAAGACTTTCTATTGAAATTTCACACTATCATGAGAAAAATGCCACAATCCACGTCCACAAACACAAGAAAATACATTACTTTTCTTGTGATAATTCCATGTGTAAGACTGGGCTGGTATGTCTTGTTCCAGATTCTTCATGCCACATGTCTGTATTATTTTCCTAGTTTAGGTTTTTCTCTGTCACCTCTCAGATCTATATGCTTTCCCACTTTGAATTACTTTGGATAATCCTGAAAAATTGAAAAATCAAACAGTAAGTGAAAATGAAACTTAATAGCCGAAAAATAAGATAAAACACCACAATGGCAACCGTGCGAGGTGGATCATTTCTTGGCAAGAAGACCATTTCAGTGTTTCACCATTTTTTTTGGCATCCATATTTCTGCTGAGCTGAGAAAATGGTTCCCTCGTGGCAAAGGGTAAAATCTGCACTAATGTGGGAACAAACAGTTGTAGGTGCGTCAAATGTGACAATGCTGCAACCTCGTTTGAAAACAGCAGGAGCAGAAAAACAAAATGCACACACACACACACACACACACACACACACACACACACACACACACACACACACACAGAGACTAACAGCAGGCTCAGGTAAAAAGAAAAAATTTCCACACTTTAATAAAACCACATTGGTAATGTAAATGTGCCGGGGGTGTACTGTATGCATTCATTGAAAATGTGCTCTTTTATATGTGAAAATGAGCCAAGACCGATGACTCTGATGTTGAACACAATAATTAAGTGCATAATTTTTCTTTTAGTGAACATTGAAAATGGGGTCCATCGATCATAAAAGGGATATACAGTTGTGTAACAATTTAATTAATGAGAGACTAAACTGTTTTTTTTCCTTCTTCAGCCATGTTTTCCCGTCTCCATAACTTGAAACTGTCTGTGGCTCACACTGCTCGCTTGTCTTTGCACCTGACAGCAGAACAAAATGAATTCAAATATAATATTAGTCACAAAAAAATCTCACGTATGTATGATAATAGGAATACCCTGACATCAGCGGTCAGTGAGACTTAGTAATAGGCACAAAATTTCAGAGATTCTGGCCTCTGGCCCATTTTTTACCAAAAACACCCATCTGAGAAAGAGAAGTCAATCGAGCTCACATTCATCACTTTTAGATCAGTATTGATCAGCTGGCAGGGCAGCAGCAGCGGCTAAGAGATTTATGCTGGCCTTTTACCATGACGATAGGGGCATTTGACCCATCCAGTGGCTAAAAGCCTCTCAGCTTGCCGGCAGCTCTATCATCTCCTATGCCCAGACATGATGAGATATGCTGATTTATCAATCATCTGAACACCAGGCTCTTCTCCCCCTCCTGTGGCCTGTTAGCAGAGGCTCCTGACTCCGCTGGCTTTTAGAGGAGTTTGTTCAGAGTACGAACAAATAAACATGTCAGCTGCAGGCACGTTTTACAGCTCACATATGCTTTGGCCAGATTGGACACTGGGGCATTTTACAGCTTCCTCAACAGAAACCAAATTGTCCTTTAATATACCAACAGATTTATTCCCACTGCTGACCTGTTTAATCAGCAATGAGAATTCAGTGAGCTGCTTTATGGAGTGTGAGTCACTTCGGACCCAAAGTGGATCTGAGGTTGTGCTGGCGCCATTGTATTTTATCACCATGATGGCTGTCAGCACAGTGGATGTCTACCCGTTAATGAGATTAGAAACAATATGAAACTCAAAAATGGACACAGCAATATGTGGAAGCTAACAGTCTTGGAAATATTACTTTCTGTTTTCTTTATGCAAACTTGTCCATTCATTTCCATCCATCATTTTCTTCCTTCTTACACTCAACCACTCACACCTATGGGTAATTTATAATCACCAGGTAACCTAACCCCACTAACTGCATGTCTTTGGTCTGCGGGAGGAAGCCGGAGTACCTGGAGAGAGCCCACGCAGACACGGGATTGACTGATATGAGTTGAGCAATCGTGTCGGTGTACTTTTTTCTTTACCTGCTTTTTCTTTGATACTGTCATGTGAATACTAAAATGCACATAAATGTGATTTTGCCCTTTTCTTTCTTTTATGCCATTCTAAGTAAAATATAGCTGTGTTTGCTAAATGGCTCCACTTGTAGCTCACTTAGAAGCCATTAGTGACCCTCGGGGCTTATATGGAGCTGAATAACCTTCATTAACACCCAGGGGACCTACATGAATGTGAAACACATTGATGCTGGATTAATAAAAGTAAAATGTGACAGTTCAGCTCAGGTGTCACAATGAACATGAGTTGTTTCCCCCAGTCTGAGCGCTCAAGCAGCATTTTCCTAAGACCAACCCTCCGCTCCACCAGACACTCCCACATAATGATAAAGGCTATGAATTGAATCCATAAATTACCTCCTAACACTGAAGAGTGTAATGATTAATCACTCGCCATAGTCTATACTGAGGAGACACAAAGACAGGTCTCCTGGAGCCAAACAGTTTCTCTGTGTTCACCGCTGATGATTTACAGCACATCCAAGCGGCTGCGTACAGCCAGACTGTCAGCCGCTGAATCAGAAAACTGTTTGGAGATGCCAAGCTGACAAAGAGCACAAGACAAACTCTGCTAGACCTGTGAAAGGCTGCGGTGCAGACATGTTTCACTGATGACGACAACTCTCACTCCTGCTTCTTTCAGTTGCAATAATGGCCATCCGGTCAGTGACGCATTCCATAAATCAAACAGACTGCCAGTTTGTTTACCCACCGGGGGTGGGGAGAGGTCTGAAACAGCAGTATCTGTCCCAGCCAGCTGTTCACGTTCCCTCTCTGTCTTTCTGCAGCCTCGGCTAATCTCAGCTTTCCAACTTTTTCTTTTTTAATTCTGCTCCTTTATTGTCCTCCTCATAAGGAGTTGTAGTTTAGGCAAACTTTACGTCTGTGCTCTGCTCCTGTAAATTTCTCTGCACTCAGTCTGCTATCTCTGCACTGGATTCGTGACTGTGTGCTCTTGCTAATTCAGTCCTTCTCTCCTTTTCCTGAAAGAGCTCAAAGGGAACTGTTGACCTAATGAACAGGAAATTGTGGGTAAATATTGCCCTCCTTGAATTCTGTGTGTAGCTTTTGTAAACTAGTGTAAACTGTGGTATTAACAAGGGAAGCGAACCAGGGTCTTGGCAGGCTGCGTGGTTTGAATATGAAAAATGTGAAGATTATAATTAAATTTCTGTTTTTATTAGAAAATCAATTTTTTCTCCATGGTGCATCAATACATTAGGTAGTCTTTCCTAGCTTTATTTTATACATTCTGACTGAATATAATCAGATAGTCTACTCGGTGTCACTGTGAACAGAGCATGCTCTTAGAGTGCCATCACGTTTTGTTTGCATTGTACAAAATCAGACATTTTTAAGGTCAAGAATGCTCAAGGTTCAAGACGCTCATGGTTCAGTCTCCAGCCTGGAAGCATGTGGAAACTCAAAGAGCACCACTTACCTAACACTGATTACTAGAAATGCCCTTAACCTCCAACTGTTCCTCAGTGGCCCATTAATCAGCCTGTTTTGTTCTGGACAGCTTCCATGTGTAACATTGAAGGTATGAATAAGGTGTTCTTGTAAACATAAGGCTTGGCCACTCTGGGGAGAGGGGAGAGAGAAACCAATCCACCTGCCGGGCCCAACTCCTCACAAATCAGCAGGGTTCCAACTTGTGGTGTATAGAAATCTCTGGGACAATTGTCCTAAGCTCTCTTGAGGTGCAAACTCAGTAAACCCTTTCCCGAATAGTTTATGGCCTCAGATGCTACTTTAAAGTATCATTAAATACAACATGAAGTTAATTTTCTAAACCACGGCCCCACTGGACTCAGAAATGCTCTTGGCTTATATGTTCATTCACTCCTCATTTCTTAGTTTTATTACGATATGGGAAACAGGTGCAGCAATTTATTGAAATTTATTGAAACATACAAACATACCTGGAAATACAATATATAACACAGAAATGAAAAAAGTTTAAACAATTCTAACAACCTTGACCCAGGTCTCTCTGTGTGGAGTTTGCATGTTCTCCCCGTGTCTGCGTGGGTTTCCTCCCACAGTCCAAACACATGCACTTACTGGGGTTAGGTTAATTGGTCACTCTAAATTGCCTGTAGGTGTGAATGGTTGTCTGTCTCTCTGTGTTGGCCCTGAAACAGGCTGTACAGGTGTACCCTGCCTCTCGCCCTATGTCAGCTGGGATAGGCTCCAGCCCCCCCCCCCTCCCCGCGACCCTGAAACAGGATAAGCGGAAGAGAATGGATGGATATATATATATATATATATATATATATATATATATATATATATATATATATATATATATATATATATATATATATATATATATATATATATATATATATATATATATATATATATATATATATATATATATATATATTAGATTAACTAATATAGATTATCTTAAATATATTGATTGAATGAAACTTGAATATACATATTTACTTCCTGCTTTGCTGTGGTCATCAACATCATGATCCACTGTACTGATGTTCAGTGGAGTCAGCCATCATGTGTGAGCAATGGAAAAACTCAGTTTTACCCTTTCTTCAATTAACCCATTCTGGAAAAACTGAAAGAAAAGAGACGTTTTCAGAATCTGGTAATCTAATGAGACTTCTTCAACTATTTCCACATTTTGCTGTTCATGTCTTTCCCACGAGCTGAAGCTGCAGCGCCTGATGGGGCGACATAAGCTGCAATTGATTCAAAATCCTTAGCGGCAAAATAGACAAAAGGGTCATCCATTATCCTCACCGTCACACCCTCTGCAACCCACACTCCACCCCCACCCTTTTCCCTCTCTTGCCTTCTCGCCTCTCCTCAACCCATCTTTGGCGGTCACCCGTTAAAAGGAAACTCTGGGGATGTCATGGAGCTCTCTCCACTGCCGGCCTCGCTCCACTTCTCCAAGGCCGGGGGCTGAGGCTAATTGGCGGATCCACCAGGGAGCCCTCCAACCGCCGAGCTCTCCAGCTATGGGGCCCATTTGCAAACATGTGATCTCTGCTGAACAGGGAGGGGGGGTGATAGCCAGAGCTGGAGGAGGAGGAGGTCGGGGGATTGTGGTGGGTCTAGAGGACATGGGGGAAGTGATTCCCTAGAGGGGAGTGGGTGGCAGAAATGCAAGAGGGGGAAATCTTCTGAACCACTCACTGAGCTGTGAAAAAGTTCTTTCAGCCCTAATGCTCAAAATTTAAAGATATCCTTTAAGGAAAAGAATAAACAATGCAATCTCTGAATATCCTTCAGAACCCTCATGTGACCATATTTCTGCCAGAACGACTGATGTAATGCATGGGCGCATGATGCATTCAAAGCACATGAGATGTAGAGGAGAGCAGAGACACTGACAGAGAGGGTTTTAGTAGACTCTGGATAATTGACAGACAGAGCTGGACTGCTTTGTGAGCGCCTCCACCAGCAGCTCTTTGTGTTTATCGGCCTGGCCGATCGATGGTCATCTTAACCCCCGGGAGAGCAAGGCCAGCACGGATGAAAAGTAAAGACTCCTCTTTTGTTGTCCGGGCAGCTCTGTCCAGTGCCGTCGGCAACACTCCCAGAGGACCAGGCTCACAAAAATATGAAGGACTGAAACCATGACAAAAAGCTAAAAGTAAATCTTTCTATTTTTTCCCCCACTATCCCCCAATGCATCCAGACTCTTTCCTTTTAGAGGAAATACTTTCAAATATTTTGGTTGGGCTTTTGCTTTGAGCCTCTCTTCAGTGACCCATTTGGCTCCTGAGGGAAAAGTGTGCACACAAAGGCTTAAAGGAGTGAAACCACAATGTGACACACTTGGATTTGATCATGCAAGCCAATGCGAACTATAAACCACAGCAGCACTCAGCATCTGGCTGCTGTGTGCTTCATTGTGGGATGGTATGTATTTTTCAGGAGTTGTCTGAAGGACTTTTTGATTGTTCTTCCTTACGGACAGCACTAGGCCAGCAGTTATAATATCATGAAACTGCTCGAACTTTTCTGCTCTGAGTTGAATGCCACACATTTCATGTTTGTGTGCTCCCTGAAGCATTTTGTTCATTAGACTCACAGTAGAAATAGTTTACACTCAATTATTTAACAAGCACGTGAACCTATAGATACCTTAACTTTCTTTTTTGCTTTTAATTCCTGGAAAGATTGTTGGTATTCTAAAAATTTGACTATTTGATTTGTGAAGCTTTGAGCTTTTACATGATGATCGGTGATGTGCTGATGCCATCAACATACTATGGCATTAATTTGAGGCTTTTTGGTGTCAGGAGATAAATCTCGGTTGTGGAAAGTTGGAATGGTGAAATGAGACTAAATGTGTGTTCAGATTCAAACCTAACTATGAAATTTGAAGCTGAGCCATCTAACCATCATCTTTTTGGTCTTTTGAAACTATGTAGGTACCACATATGAGGGCGGATCTGACTGGTAAAGTCAGTAACTGCACACTCAGGCAGTAATAAACTTGTCAATCACAAGGTGGGCATACTGTAAAATATGGCCAACTTTATCCTCTTTTTAGACTCCAGTGAGGACCATAACACACAAAATGAACAGCATGATGAATTCAGTTTGATGTAAAAAGAGCGACAGACCAAAAAATCATCAGGAAAGTGTTTACTGAGGTCATAGGGAGCTGAGGATGGTTTTCTCATAAGCTCCTAAAATGTAATGTAACTCTGTAACCATCATTGTTGACTAATGAAGTCTTGATGTAAACTCTATTGTTTTCTCCATAATAAATGCCTATGTTTGTTATATGTGGGGTGGCTGTGACTCAGGCGGTAGAGCAGGTCATCTACCAATCAGAAGATTGATGGTTCGATCCCTGGCTGCTCCAGTCTGCATGCCAAAGTATCCTTGGGCAAGATGCAGAACCCCAAGTTGCTCCCGATGAGTTTGTTGGAGTGTGACTGTGTGTGTGAATGTTAGATAGAAAGCACTTATACATAGAAAGTGCTTGTGCACTATATGAGAACCAGTCCATTTAACATTTACATAACTGTTTAGATCAGTGGTTTCCAAATTCAAGAGTGACACTTAAAATCCAGAAAATCCCCCGGTCATCTGATAGCGCTGGCCTATGAAATTTTTCTGGCTAGAAGCTTGTCTTCGCTCTCATCAAAATACAAGCTGAAGCAGGTGCTGGGGTGGCTCAGAGGTTGAGCAGGCGACCACATACATATGCTACGCAGCGGTGCGGGTGGCACAGGCTCGAGTCCCGGCCTGTCACCATTTCCCTCATGTCCTCTCTCATATCCCTTCTCCCAGTTTAGTGTCACACTCCACGGCTAATCAAAGCCGCTGTAGCTAAAAATACAAGAGAAAGTGATGCATTTCCTTGAAATCTTGATTAAAAAACCATAAACAACACAGGCTGCTGGCTATAGTACTACCCAGTCATATGTAAAGTACTAATGCCAATATGTGACCCACTTGTGACTGGGACACAAACTTCAATACAAGGGCAGCAAATTTAGGTCGGAGTAATATCACAATCTAACCTCTTATTACCAGTTTTTAAAAAAATACATGTATATAAATATGTAACCATGCATACTTGTGAGTAATTTCAAACTGAATTTATGGTATTATTTCCCTCCCCATACTTTGTGAACCACTGGAGGTTTAGTTATATTCTGTGTGCAATAGTAATATAAGGAACTGTGAAGTTGATGCACTTTTACCAACAAGTTTATGCTCCAAACATCTCCACATTTAACCACTAATTGTGTTGTTTACTTTAGCCAACCTAGCAGTTTTGTCTTGATACCAGTGCTTATGCTAAACACGCACACAAATATGCAAATGCCTGGAGTGGACTGGACCACTGAAAGGAATGGTACACATCTAACTCTGAGGGAAAATGTAAATATTAGCCCAGATGTAAAAATATTACGGTAATTATGAGAGCTGTTAAAATCTTAACAGGTGTATAATCATCAGGACCACCCGCTTCGAATGTTATCAGTCCACTGAATGGAAGTTATCAACAGTTATCAGGCCCATTGTTAAGGTCCAGGAGGGGCCGTCTCCACCTCCTAGCCAGTCAAAAAGGTTGTTATCATCGTTTTACTCGAGGATCACTGTTCTGGTGTGACGTGGACTGGAGTGGGTGTCTGGCGTGGATCTGGATTCATCGTAGTCCCTCCCAGCAGCCAGCTCCCGCTCTAATTCAGCTGATTCGAATGTTATCGTCCTTAAATGCACTTTATTAACAGTTTTCAGTCCCATAAGTGTAGTTCAGACTGGCCCTCCTGCACCTGCTAGCTGTCTCAGTAGGCCGTTATCACTAATTTCAGTGGAGTCCACGTCACACCATAACAGTGGTCCTCGATGAGAACAATGATAACAACCTTTTTGCCGGCTAGGAGGTGGAAACGGCCCCTCCTGGCCCTTAACTATTGGTATGATAATCGTTGATAACGTCCATTCAATTGACTGACAGCTGATCAAGACCAGACCTGCTTCAATCACTCAACACTTACACAAACACATTTGATATCTGACCACATTTCACTTCATTTAAGGTCTTAGTCACAGACGTCTGCAGACCAGCCCTGTGTGACCGTAGCCTAAACACTAAACCCCAATTTAAATGGGATAGACCATAGTTTTAAAGTCTTTCAGACCTATGTAGTTTCACTGTGGTCATCACTCTGATCCAACATGATCAAACACTCAATAGATTTCAGCTGAGCTGAGCAGTCCAATCCTCCTCTGTAAATTTGGTGGAGAGAAGATACTCTTCTCCTGAGAAATAAAACACTGCCTGTTAAATCACCACCTAACAGACTTTAGTACAAACAGCTCTTTATCTGCTTTCATTTTATGTCTTTCATTCTTGTTGCATTTGGCAGTTTTATTCCTCTGTAAACTGGATAGACTTCTTTTACTGTTCACCTGAGTGGTTTTCATTCAGTCTTATATTCACTACCACTCTTTGTAGTTACAATTTACAGAAGTGTCATTTTAATAAAGTTTATTATGTTTCCTGGCTGATGGTGTGCAGTTTAGAAAACACTGGAATGTTTCAGCTCTGTGCATGTTGGTTTTTGGTTGTTAAGAATTGTCATAATATGACGAACATTTACTTTTAGAGTAAATGTGGCGTAGAGCCGCTCCTCCTCAAAAGGAGCCACTTGAGGTGGTTCCAGCACCTGACTAGGAAGCCTCCTGGGTAAGGTGCTACTGGAAGGAGGCCCGGGGCAGACCCAGGACAAGCTGGAGAGATTATATCTTTCAGCTGGCCTGGAACACCTCGTGTCCCCCAGATGAGCCAGAGGAGGAGGGAGAAAGAGGTCTGGGCTTCTCTGTTTAGGCCCCTGCACTATTTTTACAGTCCTTTTGTCTGGAAAAATAGTGGATTTCCTGTGAGAATTATTTCAAAATGATAGGAAAATTATGTAAAATTTATAGAATAAATTCTGTTAAATCACAATTTTTTTTACTTTTACAGTGTACATGGAAATACAGTATATAAGGGAAAACAGTTTGTACAGTTCTAACAAGCTTGAAAGTTAACATTTGTGAAGCTGGGATTAATAGAGCACACAGAACTTCAAATAAAAGGGGTTCTTTATTCTCAAAAAGAACGATTTTCTCTGGAGTGGAAAATAAAAAAAATAGTTCAAGATATGGAGCAAAAATATTCTCTTATACCATGAATGGTCATATAATAATAGTATAAAGCTCCTAAAAAGCAACTGCTTCCACAAAATGGCGCATTAACAGCACTATTAGCACTATTAGCATTCAACAAAGTTGTTGCAATGCAGCTAAAAACACCTGAAATAAAAAACAGTGCATAACAAACAGCAGTGGCACTTCTAAAAGAAGACAAACAGAAAAACGTGACGTCCACAACATCATTTCTGCTTCGTACATAAAAAAATTAAGTTGGGACATTAATTACCGAAGATCTGGATTCTTCACTCATGTGGCCATAAAGTCGTCTTCTTCAACCAGTCTTGGTTCAAGAAATGTCCTCCTCTTCAGTTTTCTCAGTTAGAATGCCAGGGTACGTAACCAAGAGGTTTTTATTAACTTCCGGTACTTTTAGACCTCTGTGGTACAATAGAATAATACACTTACTGGCAAAAGCAAGAACTACAACCAGTATGTGAAATAAAAGCAAAACGGGGTTTACAAAACATGTTTTACAGGTACCCATTTTTCACCTGGTTACATTTGTTTTGGCCACATTTATTCTTATAATTATTAGTAATTATTAATCTCTGTCTCTCTTCCACAGTGTGTCTTTTGTCCTGTCTCTCTCCCCTCAGCCCCAACTGGTCACGGCAGATGACTGCCCCTGCCTGAACCTGGTTTTGTCAGACATTTCTTCCTGTTAAAAGGGAGTTTTTCCTTCCCACTGTCACCAAGTGCTTGCTCATAAGGGGTTGTTTTGACTGTGGGGTTTTCTCTGTAATTATTGTAGGGTCTTTACCCTACAATACAAAGCGCATTGAGGTGACTGTTTATTGTGATTTGGCGCTATACACATAAAATTGAATAGAATTAAATTGAATTCTTCAACAAAGCCTGAACTCTCTTCTTGTAATTTCTTTAAGCAGTCTTCAGGTATACTTCTCCAGACTTCTTCAAAGACATTCAAAGCTCTTCTTTGGATGATCACACGCTGCTTCAGTAATGTTGAGGTCTGGGCTCTGTGGAGGCCAATCCATAACTCATAGTTAAACACTGTGTGTCTTTCTATCCAGGTATAGTTTTACTGCATTGACAGTGTATTTGTGATCGTTGTCATGCTGAAAAAGGAAGCTGATGACAATCAGATGCTTTGCAGATGGTATTGCATGGTGAATCAAAATCTGACAGTACTTTTTGGTATTCAAAGTTCAGTTCAGTTAATCCTCTACCATATTTTCCAGATGGCTGTAGACACACATTGCTGTACCTCTCTCCTGAATTCCTGCATACATATTGACAATAATTTTAACCAAAACTTTGAAATTTGGATTCATACTTTATCAGACCTGTTGCCACTGGTTTCCAGTGCCATTCTTCTGTAATTTGGCACACCTGAGTCTTTTCTCCCTATTTTCTTTCCTTAAGAATGGCTTCTTGACAGCCACCCATCCACTGAGACCATTTCTAATGAGGCTTTAACCTTCAGGGAGATCCCTGTTTTATGCTTGAATAATTCATAGGTCAGTGTTAAATGGTTTAACATACAAAAAATGGTCAGGTTCAAGGACTGGACTGAAAATGAGTGTCAGAAAAAAATGAAATACATTCAGCAAGCTTGGAGATGCCTGGCTCCTTGGAAGTGCCTTTTGCACAGTACAGTAAGTTATCTAAAATTTGTTTTGTTTTGTTTGGGTTTTTTTCTCCAGCTCAGGGTTGACAACAGTTGTCAATTTTCTATGTATTTTACAGAGAAAAAAAATAATCTGCTGAATCAAAGCACTTCTGCAAGATAAATATGCAAACAATCATGAAGACCAAATCTAAATTAATGCAGCTGAGAAGAGCTGCTACAAAGTAAACTCCTGTCAGTGTTTGTTCTTTTTTAATAAGTCTTAGATTTGAATGAAAATAATCTTTTGACAGCATATTGCAGAACCTGGATACTATATTCATATAATTTTGTTGCACAGAATATATAGCAAACAGAATCTTAGCATTTAAAAAGCAATACTGATAAAAGGAGAAAAGCTTCTGTAACGTTATCCAAAGTAACTGCTGCATGCTCTCAAGTCAGTCGGATGAATTCCCATGTCATCTATAGTTGTACATTGTTTACATTGCTTGACACATTTCTATAGATGTAAAGAAACTGAGATGCTACTCTTGCTTGTCTGATTATAAACAAACCATTAGACCTTACTTCCTAATTATATGTATGTTTTTATATTATATTATATATATTATATTGTCATACATAACAAAGTGACAAGGAGCAGAGGTAGTGAAGGTGGATGAGTTTAAGAACCTGGGGTCAATCATCTGAAGCAAGAAATAATCCACAAGACAGTTGAAGTAGAGAGTGCAGCAGGGTGGAGAGGGTGGAGACGAGTGTCAGGGGTGATCTGTGACCGAAGGAGAGCAGCCAGAGTGAAAGGGAAGGTTTAAAGATGGCAGTGAGAGCTGCTGTGAGGGTTTGGAGACGGTGGCTCTGACACAAAGACAGGAGGCCGAGCTGGAGGTGGCAGAGCTGAAGATGCTCAGATGTTCACTGGGAGACAGCAGGAGGGACAGGATTAGAAATGAGTCCATCAGAGGGACAGCTCAGAGTCAGAGAGGCTGAGATGGTTTGGACATGTGCAGAGGAGGGAGGGTGGAGCTGCCAGGCAGGAGGGGAAGAGGAAGACCACAGAGAGGATTCGTGGATCGAGTGAAGGAGGACATGCAGAGGGTTGGTGTGACAGAGGAGGATGCTGGGATAGACTGAGATGGAGGCAGATGAGCCACTGTAGCAACCCCTAAAGGGTGCAGCTGTAAGAAGCAGAAAGTGCATCATTCTGCTTTGATAACAGTGTTGCTCTTGATTCTCTCAGCCAGCTTTGGGAGATCACCACATGAGGTCACTTTAACTGTTGGATATCCAACAGTTTCACCAGCTTCACACAAACTACTAATGCAAAATCTCACATATTGAACTTGGCAGGCAAAAGTTGAGATTTCCATTGCTGTAACGTTCTTTCACTGTGTATTTTGGTCCCAGCAGTTCTTTTCTTCTTCTTGGTTTCCCTCAATATTTTTGCATCAGTTCTGGCCTGATTCACACAGTCTCTTCCTGACAGTTGCTGCTCGGATATGTCTGGTACTTGAACTCTGGGAAGCAGTGATGTGGACAGTAATCTGAGGTGCTGTTAATTGTTGATTTCTGAGGTTGTTAACTTTAATAAACTTCTCCTCCTTAGCAGAGGAAACTCTTTGTCTTCCTGTTCTCCTAAGAGTCAGTCATCACAGTGTATGAAAGTTTCTGTAAGCACAGTTACAAAGACCACGAAAGTTCTTGATCTTTTTTCTTCATGCCTTAATGTAGTGACAGAGTTTTTCCTTTTTTACTTAGCAGAATGGTTCCTGTTATAATATGAATGTTTTTATTTATAATATTTACACCACTTATGGTCTTAATAAGAAAGGAAATATGTTCCACCACTTTTCACAAAGTTTACTTGCTAATCAAAAATCATTCCACTTGACATGTCTTCATTTCTGTGGTTGCGGTGAACTTTGCATTTTTCATTAATACAGCTGACAGCATATCCTCATGTGCTGTGACAGCCTTACATAAACAACTGCATATAATGTAGGCTGTCACCAACTCCATGTTTGTCTCATCAGTGACCCTAATTTTATTCACCCATTGTAACATGCGCTTCCACAAATAATTAATTAAAAAATAAAGAAAAGAAGGTCATATTACTGAGAAGAGTGACAAGCCTTATTATGTTCTGCTTTAAAAAGACTATTTTCCACATTGAAAATAAGTTTAAACATAATTTTACATATAACGAGCTGCTGAATATCCCTCAGAGTTAACAATCTCATTTACATTATTTTATATGTTCATTTTCCTCTAACAGGATTTTTAAAAACGCAGGCGGTTCCTTCGATGAACACACAATTGAGAGTCTAAATCCACTGAGAAAGTCCATGTTTTTCCTGTGTCTTCATTCCCAGCTGCTCAGCTGCTTGTGTCAGCTATATTTTGTAATTTTCCTCAGTAGAGGTCAAGTCTGAGACCTGTTACTCGTCGCCATAGCAGACGAGGTGAACCGCAGCTATTTTACTGCAGGGTCAACACTTCTACTCCACTACATCTCCCTGTCTGGCTGCACTGCAGCCTTTTGTCCTCGTCTTGTCCGCTGACAGGAAGTGGCAGTTGGGGGCTGGTACCTGCCACAAACTGTGACATGCTCACAAAGCGAGCAGGGACAAGCAGATTTCAGAAGATTCACAGAAAGAAAGAACATGCTGGGCAAAAACGAGGCTTTTACACTGAAAGGCGGGTATCAGCAGGTCTTTGTTGTGGGAGGAAAGCCAGCAGGTTTCCTCCTTTTTATTTGATGGATGGGTGCCTGAGTTCACTGAAGCTGCTGGAGTCAGACGATTTATCAAGGGAGGACAAACTACTGGCTCACAAAATATTTTATTAAACTGCAGTTTAAGTTGCACATCATAGTTGTAATGTCTTGTATGTGGACCATCCCAAAGCTTTCTAGCTCCTCATGATCTGCCCTGGCCTTGAGGATGCATACCTGCCTTGCCAACTACACAGGTGGCAGTTCTTTAAATTTGTACCACATCTCTATGATTTTAAACATTTGAAGCCATTTTTTGATAGTACAGTATTTATGTACCTGGATTTAACAGGCTGATATAGTGCATTTCAATAATTACTGTTCAACTTTACTACTTTAATTTATATTTCTCACTAGTTCAAAGTAAAAGTGTTTTTATGTGCTCCTCTGGACTACCAATGGTAACAACAATGCATGTATTTCAAAATAACCCCACCATCTCTTATCTATAGATCCCAAATTCAACTCTGTGTGTGTGTGTGTGTGTGTGTGTGTGTGTGTGTGTGTGTGTGTGTGTGTGTGTGTGTGTTACAGGTACCCCTGAAGAGTGACAAAGCAGACAGATGAATGCTGAATGAACGCTGTGCGTGCTTTTAAACAGCGATAAATACAAAGATTGCTTTCCAAATTACTTTAGCAGATAATGCTGGTCATTATGATGATGTCATTCCTGGCAAGTGTTCATGGGGATAAATAACATAATTGCAGGACTTAGCTAAAATGCTGGTTTTAAATGAAAAGAAATTAAATTAATTAAACAGAAAGCTTTCCATTGGATGCCAAATAGTTTTTACAATTTGTCAGATAAACTTCAGGAAGAGATGTTTTTCCTTAAAAATGGAAGGAAAACTACACTGAATCACAAAGCTAAGAGAACATATGCATTTACATTAAGATCAACACCATTGAAATAATGAAACAACCTATTACAGACAGTTATCACCGACTTAACAACATGACACCACAGGATGTGATTTGGAATGTATGGGAGAGACATATTTGTAAGGCTGAAACATGTAAATCCTCGTCATTAAAAAAAGACAAAAATTTATAACGAGGAAGAAAATGCAAATAATAATATAAAATGCATGTTTTCAAATATCCCTACAACTCACTGCATCCTGCTTTTTCTTTTAGCTGAAAGCAGAGAGGATATTTTGAGCAAAGTAAAACCTCTCATCTGTTTAAAGCTGCTCATCATTACTTCTCGTCTCCCGCTTGTTTGGGGCGACTTCTCTCTGAGCTCGATGCATTAAAAATTGAAAGCATTCTTTGTGTTGATGCAGAGGAAAGGGAGGGGAGAGAAAATAGCAACGACACTCTCTTGAGTGCTACTTCTCTTGAAAAGCCTACATCAATGAAACAAGGAAGGAGAAGGGAAAAAAGAAAAGAAAGTGACATGAAGGAGTTGTTGTCACTCTGTTTGTTTTTAATGTTCAGATGTTAAAAAAAGCTGTCGGAGCACTGTGGTTGCGGTGAGATGAGCACATACTGTACAGGATGTTAGATCCTTCTCCCAGAGGAGTCTGCCACAGAAATATAAAGAAATACACATCGCAGCTGCTTGAGCAGCTGTACAGGAATTAGCAACTGATGAGCTGCCGGTTGCTGGATGTGAGCAAACACAGGCTTTCCTAAGTGGCAAATAATAAAGCCTTTTTTATTATTATTAAAATCATTATTATAATAATTATTGTGGGTACTGAAAGTAGAGAGATGACTCCTAATGAAGTGAATGAGATGAAAGATGACATGCAACAAACTGTCAGATATGAAGCAGGGTTGATGGTCAGAACATTAACCCCAAGAACCCCTATCTTTTGAAATTATAAGTTGGTTTTATTTAACACTTTTCAACTGAAAGTCTCTAATATTCTTCAACAGACAAAAAAAGTTTCAGTGAGGGCAGACTGCAATGAGACAAAGGCTTATATGATAATTAATAGATCACGAAATCATAATTTTAACAGAGTTTTGAGGTTTTTCATGCTAGTTATGGGGGATTAAATGTATTGCTCAAAATGATAGAGCTGGTCATCCATTAAATCAGTGGTTCTCAAATCCAGGCCTCGTGGCCTGGTGTCCTGCAGGTTTTAGATGTGTCCCTGATCCAACACACCTGAATCAAATGGCTGAATTACCTTCTCAGTAGCCAGTCAGGTTCTCCAGAGTCCTGCTAATGACTTCTATATTTGACTCAGGTGTGTTGAAGCAGAGACCCATCTAAAACCTGCAGGACAATGGGCCACGAGGCCTGGATTTGAGAACCACTGCATTAAATGCACAGACTCCCTTTTAAACCTGTCATGAGCCTGGCTTAGTTTTAATTTTGGTTTGGTTTTTTTTACATTCTTGTTTAATTATTCTATTGATTTCTGGGTTGTTTAGCATTTATACAATTTCTCTTTAAGTGTGTTTAATTTGTTCCTGGTTCCCCATTGCTTTAGAGATTATTCCTCCCTCAGTGCTCCTCCCTCCTGTGTCAAGCCATTTTCAATTTTCTCACTTCCTGCTTTATTTTGTGAGTTTATTGTTCTTTGTGTTTTCCCTTCAGTTTTGCTTCCTTTGTCTCATCCGTTCAGCCTTGCCTCGTTCTCCCCAGCTGTCTCTACTTCCCCTAATTACTCTTCTGTGTATTTATTGTCTCAGTCTCCCTTATCCTTTGTCAGATTGTCTGTTCATGTATCTGTTCCCCTACCTAGTTTTTGAGTAATAGTTTTCTGTTTCCCTCTTGGATCACCAGCCTTTATTCAATAAACTGTTCACTTTTAGTTAAATCTCAGTCTGCCTTTGCATCCTACATTTGGGTCATCCTTCAATCCACAGTAACATCCACCAGGGTCAGCCAGAGGAATAGAAGACACATGCAGGTGCATAGGCACCCCTGACCACCAGGGGGACCCAAGCTCACCTAAATTTTTCATTAAATATATTTTTTTAAACATGCCAATGTCCATTACAGCACTCAGAATTAAAGAATTGTAGCAATATTAATAATACTAATTGATGAGGAGACTACTTGCTAACTGATTTTGTTTTCGAGCTGTTTGGGCAGGCATGCGCATCGGCAGTGCTCCAGGTTACTTGATGGTCGGTCAGTTACGGTCATTTGTGGATGAGGCTACAAATCAGAAATGTCAAAGAAAGGACCCATCCCAATGTGGCAGAGATGGAAGGCTGCCCGGGGCATTCATGAGGCCAAAGGGGATGCAAATCCACTCATAAAGGCCCCAAGGGGTAACAAAAGCTGTCAGTGGTCTGCTCTCTTCTGACATGAACCCCTGGTGGTAGGCTTTACCCTGGTCTAGCAGAGAAAACCAGGACTTGCCACCCAGATTGTCCATGATATCTTGGACACGAGAAATAGGCTGGCGGTCAGGATACGTTTTTCTGTTCAGGCCTCTGTAATCAATGCAGAGCCTAAGAGTACCGTCCTTTTTTCAGACACATACGACGGGTGCGCAGTACGAAGTGTTTGACTTCCTGACCCAGCCCTGTGCTATCAGATAATGAAGGTAATCCTGCATTTCCTGGTAGAGGGGAGTGGGAACCGAGACGTATGTGCATTTAATTGGCTCAGCATCTTCAAGAGAGATGGCCATCTGTAACTTTTCAATGCAGCCAATATCATTGTCTAATCTTGAGAAGGAACTGCACCCTTCTCTAAGCATCTGTTTCACTAGCTGTCTCTGATCCTCTCTAAGATGGTCTAAATTCACAGGAGGGTCCCACTGCTCACTGTTGCTACTTGAGGGCTCCGCACTGACATGGTTTACTGAGGCTTGGGCCAGAGCTTTCTCAAAAATCTGGGCGGGCAAAGCTCACAATGGTTTCTACTGTGCCAATCAAAGTACGCCCCGGTAACATAATGTCATGATCAGTTGGGTGGGAAACATCAATTGTGATGACTGAGAATACACCTTTTCTAATGTTAACTAGTATCTCATAAAACTCAAGGCAATCTGGCCACTGTGGGTTCAGATCTGGTTCAAACAGCAAGGTCACATTCTCTTTAAAGGGTTGTGCGGCAATACAGCAGTCAATCTGAGTGCTACTATGCTTTGGAATCACAACTCCATTTTCTTTGTTTTCACTGCATATCCATTTACTTGTTCTGTACTGACAGCTTGTATAAAAGGCCTTACCTTGTTTCTTTTGAGACTTGGGAAGGCTTTCTTCATTGCATTACACTGCTTAGGTTTCTCAGTCTTTGTCAAGATGCAATCACTAACATTGAAGCCTACGATTGGGTGAGAAAGGTGCCAGCCTTTCATAACAAGCACTGGGACGATCAGTTCGTCTGCTTGGTCCGTTTCACAGGCTAGTCGGAAAGTGGTTTCAACCCACCCCAAATATGGCATTTCAGTGCCATTTGCAGCAGTCAATGTCAAATTATCAGGTGAGTCAAGAAGCTCTGAAACATCCCTCAGTTTTGTGGCTGGTAAGTATTCCTCTTTCCACCGCTCATCGATTACGGAAACTTGAGAACCTGTGTCCCATAATGCTTGCAGTCGGTGACTATTCAGGTGAGGCACTGCCTGCCCACTAATGAGGTGACTTTGTGGGGGTGGTTAACTTGAGTTAAGGGGGGTGGAGTATTAGCTCTTGTTCCCTTGTAAGAAGGTGCCACCCTGGTACTTGACAGGTGAGTACATTTGCCCTTATGATCAGTCCAGTTTTTTCTTTGACGGGCTTTTGAACAGTATAATGTCTTTGTACAGGATGAGCATTGTTTCAGTTTGTCAGGTGAATCAGCACTGCCACAGTTGGCACATTTCTGGGACTCAGTATTACTTATGGTTAGCACCCGTCCCGTGGTGGTAACCATTTTTGGTTTAAATGATTCTCTCTAGATGGTCTGACTGTTCTGATTTTACACCCAGCTTGGAAATGTTCTCCACTTCCACACCGGAAGCAGTGCATGCAGCGCTCATTCAATCCTGTCTGCTGGCAAACAAAACATCTTCTTGGAGCACGAACAGAGTAATCTGTGTACTGATTGGGTCCATACTGATGCTGTATTGGGAGTACTTGAGACAGACTCTAACTGTTGTAGGGCTGCTGTGGTGGGACAGGTGACTGGGCGTCCCTCTCTGTGGGTGGAGCATAGGGCTGTGGCTGAGCTCTGGTCTGCTGTAAGGTTTCTTGAATTTGGGCTATTTCTGCACTGAGGCCTTTTAAAGAAGCCACTGCAGACATAAGCTCCTGTATTTCTGACAATAATTCAGGGGGAACCCTTATTTGGGCTTCTTTCACTGAGCTCTTTACAGGTAGTCTCTCTTCTGACTGCACTACACTTACACTTGTGGATGACTGTGGGGTTTCTTTTTGTTTCTTCTCTCATTCTCAGTAGCACAGGCAACATTTAACCTCTCTAGGAGAAGCTCATCTGGGGTCTCAGCATCTAACAAGAAGGGCTGCATGTCTATTCGAATACTGTCATTGTGAAGACCAGCAAGTAACGTGTGCAAACACATGCGCTTGACTAGAGCAGGATCGTACTTAAACCCTGATTCTGTCTCAAATCTAAAACGCGCATGAGAAAACTCTGAGAGGATTTTTTGCTGTTCTGAGCTTTGGAGGCTAGCTGCTTGTAAAGCTCTGTGGCACTCTTTTCTTGAAAATGGGAGCGCAGAATGTGCCGAAGTGTGGGAAGAGTGAGGTGGGATTTCCCTTCTAAATAGCTGCATAGCTGTGAGCCTGGAGAAATAGCTCAAATTACAGCCTCTACTATTTCTACTTCAAGATAACCACGTTTCAGTCCATTCTCGATTTGATGAGCAAGGCTGGAAAATGTCAATTTATCTTTCTGGCCCGGTTCACCAATTTGACCTGAGATTTTGAAATCTTTGCGCCAGCATGGGCTCAGCTGCTGTGGCGGGGAGGGCTGAGGGCTGTGTGCTGACTTGCTGACAAGCATAAGACTGGAGATGGTGCTGGGGCTCATAAGCAGCAGCATCATCAGGGTAAATTGTTCTCTTTCATAACCTTCATGTTGCATTGCAGTCCTTTGTTGCGCTGCTTCCCTCTGAAACCATGCTCCTTCCACAGTTTGTGCTGCTCCGTTAGCTGTACTGTCAACTAAATCTGCCATTTTGTCTTTCAGTAGCAACAATTCCAACATGCCACCATCTTCTAACTCTGCCACTTCATCTCTTTCAAGGTGTTTCATTATGTAATTCACTAAGGATATGCGGGATTTTCCTTCCACATTTATTTTCCGCTCACCTGAGATGTTCAGGAAATCATAAACTCTGAGCAAATTGTCTCTAATCAGGGTGTGTAGCTCGGCTACAACCTCTTCCTTAGCTCTTCCAAAACCGTCGTCATGTTAACAGGACACGCAGAAAACTTTACTGTGCAGGACTTTGTTCTGAAGTGGATGGTCTTTAATGTCCATGATGATACCTGACTGGCCTCAGGTAACAGCTACTCAACCACCAGCTTCCAGGTTTCCTCACAGCAACACCTTCCTCGCCTGCCTGGGTTGAATTGTGGGGGATTCTGTTGCCTCAGAATTCAGCCGCCAGGTTGTGGGAGCTGGACATCTGAAGAACAATCCCAGCGGTGCCTCCAAAATGTTACACCCCTGAAGGGGAGAAATAATCACAAAAGTGACGAGCTGGTGTTTCCTCACTGAGAACGTTTACTCAAATGAGTATTTCAAAGATATACACAATTTACAAATCAATAAAATGCATGCACATGCATGTTCAGAAAATGGCGGCAGGGCTTGACGCTGCCATGGGCTCGGCGTAACTCTCAAGCGGGACCTCGCTCACACAAACACACTCTATGCAAAAACTTTCAAACCTATATGCTCATTTTACAAATGCTTAAAACAGTATTAGTATACTTATTATATAACATATCTTAGTAGAATCGATCACCACAAACATACCTGAAGGGGAGAAATAATCACAAAAGTGATGAACTGATGTTTCCTTACTGAGAACGTTTACTCGAATGAGGAAAATACCTTGATGTCCCCTAGGCTAGTGGGCGGAGACAAAAGCAATCGATCTTCGATGACCGGATTGGACTTTCAGTTTTCTATTGTTCAATGTTACTGTTTGATTCCTAGTTTATTGCTGTTTTTGCAGTTTTTAATTTTTGTCTTTTTCTGGTAATTCCTGGTTGGTTTCATTGTTTATATCCTCAGGCTTCTAGTTTTGTTTTCTGAGTTCTGTTCTTGGCTGTTGTTCACTTTGTATTGAATCCTGTGTTTCAGTTCTCAGGCTTCCTGTGTTCCCGGGTCTGTTTGATGTTCTAATGTCTTCTGGTTTAGTTTCCTGTGTAAGTAGTTTGAGTCCTCGGTCACTGTTCCTTGTGCTGTAGTTTAGTACTCCATCGACATTCCTTCCTCTTGTGTTATGTTCTTGCTCCTCTAGTGTAGGTGTTGTAGTCCCTAAGTGTGTCTGTTTCCCTGTGTTGTGTCAAGTCAGCAATTTCTCTTTCCATGTCTACTTCCTGATTTACCTTGGCAGTCCTTGGTATTGTATTCAGTTTTGCTTACCATTGTCTTGTTCAGTTGTGCTCCCTGGTGTGTCCTATCTCCCAGATTACCTTGTGTGCATATATTGTCTGTGTCCTCCTGTTCTTTGTCACATCATCTCACTTAGGTAGTGTGTTTCCTGGTTCTGCTTATTCTTGGTTGTTGACTTATTTGCTCCAGTTAAGCATTCCTAGTTTCCTTGTACATGATGTGCAATCAGCAGTATCAGCTGTGATAGTTCTGAGTTGCATTTTCCCTCCTGAGTCCTTACTCCTGCCTGCCACACTGCCTGAATTGTGACTCTTATATGTCAAGGCTGTTGAATATTTACAGATGTTCAGTGAATGGGACATGCTAGCTGGACATCTTGGCTTTGTTCACATTATTGTGCATTATTAAGCTGTGGTGGTTTAATCCAAATGGTTTACTCGCTGTTCCTGTGGTGTCAGCGTCTTTGTATGTTCATCCCGTGGTCAGGCTGCATGGATAGACTAGTAGACCTTGCTTTCATGCCTCATTTGTGGTCTTGGAGTACTGCCACACCATTGTGTGGTCTAAGAGTATGATAACATATTTACAGCACTTCTTGTAGTACTCGGCCCAATTGCTGACCACTTGTTTTATGTCCCACCCTCCTCAATATCATGGACATGACAGTTTTACAATGTGTATCATACTGAAATACATTGTTTTTCAATGGGATTATGTACAGGGCGCTGAAAAAGCAATGCATCCCCCCCAAAAAAACAAAAATGGTTAGGCTCAGGTGACAATTAAGTGGGGGGATCCAAATCAAATTTTGCCTAGTGCCCCTCGAGGCTTGGGCCATCCCTGTCATTCACTGACCATGACAAAACCTTGACTGCGAAAAATTCAAGCTGCTTTTCTTTTATTTTTTCAACTTCAGTGTGCATTTTTTTTTAGGAAAAATTCAACACACCAGTCATCTAAAGGAGTTTTATATTGTAAGGTAAAGACTCCACAGCAAGACACACTGCATGCTGGTGAAACCATTAAACTTAACCTGGTTTAAAAAAGTTTTAAAAAACTACAGTATCTAAATGTGTAATTGTGCGAATGGGGGAATATGAAGCAAGAAATGTAACAAGCTTTGTTAGATAATGAAGTCAGTGTTTGTAACCCAGGTTAATATGATCTAATATAATAAAAATTTATTTCTATAGCACCAAATCACAACAAGTAGTCTTTATGTTGTAAGGTTAAAACCAATAATACAATAATAACAGAAAAAAAGCAATGAAACAGCGCCCTATGAGCAACCACTTGGCAACAGTGGGAAGGAAAAACTTCCTTTTAACAGGAAGAAACCTCCAACAGAACCAGGCTCAGCAAGGGGGCGCTGTCTACTGTGACTGTTTGGGAGTGAGGGGAGGGAGACAGGACAAAAAACTTGCTGTATTGCTGTAGAAGAAAGCCTGAGATCAATAGTATAGTAACTAATTATTAATTGCTGTATTATTGTATAAACACAGAGTGAAAATTGAAGAAAAAACAAATAAATTGTTATCGCTTTCTGGACACCACTCAGACAGACAGCAATTTAAGGAGAAAACGCAGGTAAAAAATGTAACTTCTGGTCTGATGGTGAAGAGGCCCAGAGAAAACTATGGAGTCTGAGATTGTTGTTACACACTGATTCAATATTAACTTTAGTGACCTCCAATGGGTGTAACCAGCTGTCATTACTGCCAACGTGAATTATTTTACCAAATTTATTCTTTGCCAGCAGTTTTAGATTTTTTCAATGTCACCTGCTTTATCCCCTGGAAGACATCAAACTGTGGTTGCTGGTGTTGCTAGCTTCATGTTTCTCAAAATAAAGTCACAAATAACCAGAGTTTGTTCCTTGACAACTCTGTCGCAGAATGGAGAAAAATGATTTGAAACGTGAATGGGTGTGCGGTGTACCTTCTGTTTAAGACTATGCTTCCTCTGCACCGTTGCTCAGCTAGCTAGATGTGGATCTGTGGGGAGAACTAACAGTGGCTAAGCTACCTCGGTCTGCAGTGACTACAGGGGCCTGGCTTGCTACAGGATTTTCCAGGGTGCAGAGCTGGGTCTCCAGTTCACTGACCCTGGCCTCCAAGGCTACAATGCTTTGGAAGGTGAAAGCTAATGGGAATTATATTTCACACATTTGTGAATTGTCCCTTAATGAGTATGAACAGTTATAATTTAATTATTATTTTGTACTTTTTTTTTCTTTTTTTTAACCAGCTACAGCTAGTCACTGTAACAAATGAATAGAATTTACTCTGGTTCAGATAGCAATTTACTATCAACCAATTACACTCTAAAACATGAGTCTAATAACGTCAATGAGCTTATTTCACTTGAACACGCTTTGGAATTGTGTGGGACAATTTACATTTGTCTCCTTGCTTAATACCAAGTTCTTCTCTCCATATGAGAACAAAATAAAAATAAAATCACCAAATATTCCTTTTGGGGTCCTTAGTAAAAATATAAAAATAAGTGCTGACCAGCAAACAAACAATTGTTTATACAGAGCTCTGTATTTATGTGTGTGCCTGGTGCATACAAAAATTTATTTGAGTGGGGCTTGTCCTGACTGGGATAGGCGACCCAGAAAGATGATGGCGGCTGTTGCCGGAAGATCAGCAGCCTATTTGTCCTCCTCCAAAGGCGCAGGTAAACTTCAGTGATGTTGTTCTCGCCAATGTCGTCCACAATAATGCACTAGCGGGAAAACATCATATTATCAGGCATAAAGCAGTCAGATGATATGCAGAAGGTAGACAGAGACTGGCATGTCTTTGCTCTGCAGCCGCTCTAACGCTCTAAAGCCCAGGGGTTCCCCTAGTAACTGCAGTCCTAATGTTGCCGTAAAGTGATGTCGTGCTTAGTTCTTAAAGTGACACTACCCATGAAACCAAAACAATACAGTAATGCAAATAAAACAGAATAAACAAATAAAAATACAGCTGGGTTACCTAACCACAGTGGCACTCGGTGGAAGAAAAAAGCAGCATACAAAGGTGAGCAGGAGATCGTATGAGCATGAGTAGCTGAAAATAGTGTAAGAAAGAGATTAAAACCAGAGGTGGAAACATGCATTTTATTTTCAATCATTGAGAGTGATGATGTCCAGCTTCAGCTCTTGTGGCTAAAATATGTTCTGATTGAGTCTGAATAAGGATTTGGTGAGTCAAAGTTCTTTTTCTTTGCTGTCAGCTAGCATGCCATTCCTGCATGTTCTTTACTAAATATGCTGTTGACGTTACTAATGGTTAAGATGAGACTTAGGGTATTTAATATTGTATACAGTAAAAGTCGCTTAAGTCAAAGTCGCACAAATCGTATTTTCACTCTGGTCATTGCTTCTGCAGGTCCAGATTGTTCCTAACGTTAATTCCAGTAAAAATCATCTCCTAAGTTGAATCATACAAGTCAGATTTTCACCTACCTCAGATATAACATCTGGTCCCATTGTAATACATTTCCTTTTAAATGTGATCACATAAGTTGGATGAGTTCAGCGCTAAAGCCCTCCTCAGCTCCCATCACACCCACTTCCAATATGTACAATCTATGCAAACTCCATGCATCGGCTCGTTCATGCACAACTACACACACTAACAATGCCTGGAGATTGCTTGAGTGTCTAGACAGTCACATGACATCTGGATTGACTGCACTCTCTATTTTTAAGATTAGGCTTAAAACTTTCCTTTATGATCAAACTTATAGTTAGGGCTGGATCAGGTGACCCTGAACCATCTCTTAGCTATGCTGCCCCCCTGTCCTCACTTGTCCCTATGCTGCTATGATTAGTGCCTCTGTGCTGTCTTTCAGCCCAACTTTGTCCAGCCATTGGTAGGATTTTTCAATATCGGCCACTTCTTCTATCTGCCAGTGGTACATGCCATGCATGGATCTTGTTCTTCCCATTCAGCTGACTCTTCAGGACTCGTCTTACTCTCTGCAGGTACTTGGCGGTTGCAGCTTTCCTAGCATCCTCTTCATGGTAACCATTTGGCTGTGGGGTTTCAAGACACAATGTTGCCTTGTGATAGTGTAATCCCCTCAGTTCTAACTATCTTCCCTCTCTTTGTTACCATCTGACTACACTTCTGCAGATGGGATTCTGATGTCATTGCTGTAGATCAGTAAATAATGTTTTGTTCACTCCTGGCAAACAGCTTGATCTCATCTATGTAGAGGAGATGGCTAATGCTTGCTCCATTCCGTAGTCAGTATCTGTAGCCAGTCTTGACAATGATCTGGCTGAGGGGGTTCAGGTCTATGAAGAACAACAGTGGGAGTTCAGAGCATCTCCTTGGTAAATCCCACATTTGATGGTGACTTGTGCAACTGGCTCTAGTGTTGTTCTTCCCATATCCACTGAGTTTCTGATGAAGGTTATTAGGGTCCTGTTGATCTTGTATAGTTCTAGGCATCCTAGGATTCATGTGTGAGGCACTGAGTCATAGACTTTCTTGTAGTCAATCCAGGCAATGCACAAGTTGGTCAGTCTGGTCTTATAGTCTCAAGTGACTATATTCTACTGGTAAGATATTCTATCTCCCAGTAGATGGTGTTTTGCTCCCCTGGTATCTCTGCCAGTTCCTTTCTGGGCCCCACTCATGTATTAAGCCATGTGCCTGCTCATCTGTGATGCCTGAAAGGAGCTTGTTGTACCGAGGCAGGTTACTGGCCAATAGTTGGATGGAACTGGTCCCTTCTGGGGGATCCTCAGGGACCAGAACTGTCCGGGCTGCGGTCAGTCATTCTGGGTTAATTTTATCCATTAGCAGCTGGTTCATTTGTGCTACCAGGCACTCATGGAGTGCACTCAACTGCTTTAGCCAGTAGGTGTGTATCATGTCAAGGCCTGGTGCTGTCCAAATTTTTATACGTGAGACTCTTTCTCACTCTCATGCTTACTGGAACCTGTTCAGGGAGGTTGCTGTACTCTGTTCTTAGATCCACTGGCCACTGAGCATTGGTGTTGTGTGTTGCATCCTTCACCCATATGCTCTTCCAGGATTGCGCCCTCTCCAGCCTTGGTGGGGGTCCTGTTCTCATATTGTTCCTCTGCCACTGAGAGTACATCTTGAATGGTTCAGTGGAGAAAGTCTGGTTTATTCTCCCGGCTTCTTTATCTCATATACTGCTTCAAGTCCATGCTTGCCAGTCTCTAAGTCCTCAGGTATTGCCAGCTTGTTATATTTCTTAGGGACCCCATTCTTTATCACTTTGCTGATACCTGGCTAAGTTCCCTTCATGCTGCCTTGATCTTAGCCTCTAGTCTTCTTTTCCATGGAGGGTACTGTCATTGTGGCTGTTGTTATTCTTGTAGCCAAGCTCTCACTGTTGCTGTGGTATGAATCAGGTTGGATTTCAGTGAGTAAGGATTGTTCATAGTGCTGCATTCATCAGTCTTTAGTTGTGATAGCAGTTCCTTCTTGCAGATGTTGGAACACTAAGCTACAAGTTTGTTTGATGTCAGTCTAGATGTTGGGTGTTGAAGAATAGTGTCCCACATCCTTTTCATGTAACCCCTTTCACTGGGATTGCATGTGTAGTTCTAATTCTAACAGTCCCCTGGATGTTGTTTTGTCATTTTCCCAGGGTTCATTCACTCTCGTGTTTCACTTGAGAGCTTCACCTTGGTTCCAGAGGAAGATCTCCTTCACTCTTTTGTCCATCCGTCCATCCATCCATCCATCCATCCATCCTCTTTGCAGTCCTGAAAGCAGGCAACAGAGAGCAATCTCCCCTCAGGCAGGCAGGAAGATAGTGTATAGTGGGATGGAGGATGCCCAGATTGACAGCCACAGTGTTGAGTTGCCAGACACCCTGCTGAATAGGAGCTTACATGATGATAGTAAGAGTTGAGTACACATGCAGCTTTTTGTTGAAAGGAAAAAAAAAAACAGAAAGATGTGAATTCTTCTGTTGTGTTTTCTGTACAAGCTGCTGCGACACCAGGCAGGATTAAAAGCTTCTGGGTTCATGGCGTCTCACTACTTTTCGGGTTTAGTTTGATTCAGTGCTCTCGTTTGTTTGTGTTGTTGTCTTCTCATCCTGCTCTGCAAATATCTGATGAACTTGTTCTGCACTGCTTTAAATGTTGAGTAAAATCTGTTTAGAATTTCTGCATGAAAAAGAGTACTATAAGGAGATGCTTAATGAAACTTTTGCCCTCTATCCATGCACATACTTGGTACTTAGCTTCCATGCTATTTTGTCAGAAGCTGATTATACTTTTAATTCTTTTGAAAACTTGAAAATCATTTAATGATATGATGTGCAAGTGAAACAACACACACCACAACTAATGAACACAACTGTTTTCTCTCTCTTTATAAGTAAATATACGTGTGTGTGTGTGTGTGTGTGTGTGTGTGTGTGTGTGTGTGTGTGTGGGTGGGTGTGTATATATCAAGAGATGGAGGAAATGGCTGACATCAAGAAATCTACCAGTGGATACACAAGGCCAGCATAAAGGACAGCTGATGCTCTGATCATGGCAACACAAAAATAGGTACCAGACCCACAGAGGCAGGAGTCTACCATAGCAAACAGGACCCAAGTTATAGACTGTACAAAGATTCCCCAGAGACTATTCATCGCATAGTAGCAGGATGTAAGATGCAAGCTGGGACCGTGTACACTGAGAGGCACAACCAGGTGGCTGGTTTAGTATCCACATCTGTGCTACGTATGGGCTAGAAGTACGCAAGTCACAATGGGAGACATCACCAAAGATATTTGAGAACAACAGAGCTAAGGTCTTTTGGTACTACTGAGTTCCAGACAAACAAGCAGATGCTGGTCAACCAAACACACATGGAAGCCAGTGGATATACACTCTAGCTTCCTCCCACAGCCCAAAATATATACAAATATATGTTTGTGTGTTGTATATCTTAAAAACAGCCACCACAACTGACATTCAGCACACAAGTGAGCACAAATATCCAAGGTAACACTCTCAGAATGAGTGTTTCTGTGTTTCGTCAAATTAATGGATGTTTCTTTCTTCTGCTTGCATTTTTTTTCCAAACTAATGGAAATATTTTGCTTTTAAGGGTTCCTTAAATGGCATAACAATAAGTTCTCATAAGAGAAGAAAGATTACACATTGTTATATTGCAACCCTGATTCTCTGAGTGAGAGACTATTTCTCCACTCATTTACACTTTCCGTAAGTACAGGGATGATCCCCTTGCTAGTCAGAGCATGAGGATACTTCTTTAAGACACTTCGGCTTGCCTGGCAATGCCCCTATGTTTACCTATCAAGCACCTGGGTTAGTGTGAAATCACTGATAATTTAATCGGAACATGTCTCCAAGTGGCCCTTAAAGCTGGAGAGAGAGCTCATGAGTCACAGAACAAAGGTTACAGTGCAACCACATGTTCTCTATTGTATCAAGACTACCACTCTGTTCCATATTCCATATGTATGGAATAACTCTTTAAGACAGCAGTCTAATATCCCAATACACCACAATTCCAAGTGCCAGGACAGGGCCCTGCCAGACTCAAAGGCTATGCCAGAGAGGCAGAAGGGATGCCAGTCGGCAAAATGTGACACTGGCACTAAGATGCAAGAGCAAAATCCGTAAGCCCAGAAGAGACTAAGCTGCCCACAGAGATAAAACCCAGAGGGCTACCGCTGAGACACACTCAACATCTGCAATCAAGGATGCATATACCTGCTGAATGGTACCTGCACCCCAGTGGAAAAACCTGGGCTTTGGCAAGAGTCTGCCCAAAGCATCAGGGTTGAAGCAGACTTCAGTCTTCCTAATGGCCTGAGTCCAAATAATATACTCTGCCAAGGCCTGGACAGTGCAGGGTATCCTGGTGCACAGCCTTCTGCCCAGTCTCTGACAGGGGTGGGGAGCAACTGCAGCTTGAAAGAGTGGGACAGGTAGAACTGGGATAGAGCCTTCAGCAGAAATGCAGGGTTAGGATGGGGGACCTGATCCATCTGGCAAAAAACTGCAGCAATCCCTGTGGACTGACAGAGCATGGAGTTCACTTATCTTTCTAGGAGATGTTATAGCTAATGGGAAAGCAGTTTTGTGGGAAAGTAATTTCAATCCAGCATCCCTGTCAGGCGCAAAGGGACAATGCTGAAGTGCACTGAGAACTTAAGGATCTCAAAAAGCAACATATCATGCCACAATCTAAAGAACATCTATCAGTCTCCAAAGGGTTAGAAATTCATTTCTAAGGCTTTGGGACTCCAGTGAACCACAGTAAGAGCCATTTTGCATAAATGCAAAAATCTTGGAACAGTGATGGACCTTCCCAGGAGTAGCCGGCCTCACTCCAAGAGGGTATCATCCAGGAGGTCAAAGAATAACCTAGAACATCTGAAGAACTGCAGGCCTCACTTGGCTGAGTTAAGGTCAGAATTCAACAATAAGAGAGTCTGGGTAAAAATGGAATCCATGAGCGAGTTCCAAAGAGAAAACAACTGCTGACCACAAATAACACAAAAGGCGGGTCTCACATTTGTCAAAAATCATCTTGATCCCAAAACTTTTGAGAAACTATTCTATGGACTTATAAGATAAATTTTGAACTTTTTTGCGGTGTTCTAAAGCTCAAGCGCATTTGGGTTATGGATCAGGGCAATGTTCCAAAAGATGCCAGCGCTCCTGAATGATCAAAAATAAATAAATGTTTTGGAATTGCCTAGCCAAGAGTTTGGATTCCAATTGAGATGATTTAACTTTAAACAAGCTGTTCATACTTGAAAACCCTCCAGTGTGACTGAATAAAAATAATTCTTTGAAGAAGAGTGGGCCACAATTCTTCCATCTGACTGGTCTAGCTCTATGACTGGTTTTGATGTAAGGAGTAAGGCATATATATATATATATATATATATATATATATATATATATATATATATATATATATATATATATATATATATATATGCCAGCCATTCATTACACACAGACTGATATATTTCAAATGTTTGTTTCTTTTAATTTTGATGATTATAACTGACAGCTAATGAAAACCTCAAATTCAGTATCTCAGAAAATTAGAATATTGTGAAAAGGTTCAATATTGAAGACACCGGGTGCCACACTCTGATCAGCTAATTAACTCCAAACACCTTCAAAGGCCTTTACATGGTCTCTCAGTCTAGTTCTGTAGGCTACACAATCATGGTGAAGACTGCTGACTTGACAGTTGAACAAAAGATGACCTTTGACACCTTGCACAAGGAGGGCAAGACACCAAAGGTCATTGCTAAAGAGGCTGGCTGTTCACAGAGCTCTGTGTCCAAGCACATTAATAGAGAGGCGAAGGGAAGGAAAAGATGTGGTAGAAAAAAGTGTCCAAGCAATAGGGATAACCACACCCTGGAGAGGATTGTGGAACAAAAGCCATTCAAAAATGTGAGGGAGACTCACAAAGAGTGGACTGACCACCACCCACAGACGTATGCAGACATGGGTTTCAGCTGTCGCAGTCCTCGTGTCAAGACACTCTGGAACAAGAGACGGCGTCAGAAGCGTCTCGCCTGGGCTAAAGACAAAAAGGACTGGACTGCTGCTGAGTGCTCCAAAGTTATGCTCTCTGATCAAAGTCAGTTTGGCATTTCCTTTGGAAATCAAGGTCCCAGAGTCTGGAGGAAGAGAGGAGAGGCACAAAATCCACATTGGCTGAGGTCCAGTGTAAAGTTTCCACAGTCAGTGATGGATTGGGGTGCCATGTCATCTGCTGCTGTTGGTCCACTGTGTTTTCTGAGGTCCAAGGTCAACGCAGCCGTCTACCAGGAAGTTTTAGAGCACTTCATGCTTCCTGCTGCTGACCAACTTTATGGAGATGCAGATTTCATTTTCCAACAGGACTTGGCACCTGCACACAGTGCCAAAGCTCCCAGTACCTGCTTTAAGGACCATGGTATCCCTGTTCTTAACTGACCAGCAAACTCACCTGACCTTAACCCCATAGAAAATCTATTATGGGCTATTGTGAAGAGGAAGATGAGATACGGCAGACTCAACAATTCAGAAGAGCTGAAGGCCACTATCAGAGCAACCTGGGCTCTCATAACACCTGAGCAGTGCCACAGACTGATGGACTCAATGCCACGCCGCATTGCTGCAGTAATCCAGGCAAAAGGAGCCCCGACTAAGTACTGAGTGCTGCACATGCTCATACTTTTCATGTTCATACTTTTCATGCTCATACTTTTCAGTTGGCCAACATTTCTTAAAATCCTTTTTTGCATTGGTCTGAAGTAATATTCTAATTTTCTGAGATACTGAATTTAGGGTTTTCATTAGTTACAATCATCAAAATGAAAAGAAGTAAATATTTGACACATATCAGTGAGTGTGTAATGAATGAATATAATATACAAGTTTCACTTTTTGAATATAATTACTGAAATAAATAAACTTT